>PVKP010005814.1:0-87009 GCA_004027715.1 Plecturocebus donacophilus
ACACACACACACACACACACACACACACACACACACACACACACACACACAAACAAAAAACTGGGTTCAAAGACTTGATCATATCTAGATGTCAAGTGGATTTTCACCAGAAACCAAGAACTAGATCTGCTTCCCTTGAGTGTCAACAATAGTCACATCAGATTACCCAATATTTTCAAACTTTTGGGCATGTTTTATTAATTGATTTCCGGGACCCATACGTCTCATCACAGAGTCCTCATTCTCAGTCTTCTCTGCTTGTTAACCTCAGATACAAGGCTCATTCCTCTGATTTCATATCTATCTGTGCTCATTTCTAAAGAGACCTCATTAGGCTCAGATTTATGACTTTAAATGCAATTTATATACATTGATATTATCTGAACACACAACTTTGAGCTTTCATGCTCCTCACTTGAATACTTGTCATTGCCATCGATAATTATATTTAAGTTATAAACATGCCAAAATTTAATCACACCGAGTCTCAAAGTGTGTTCCTTCTTCAAAGCAGTAAATGCCCCACCCCATACACAACTGCTTCATTTACATTCCTTAGGCTCGTTTTTTCACTCTCTCTCACACTCACAGGCTATTCCTCAGTCATACTGACAGAATTACTTTCAAAATATATTCCAAATGTAACCACCTCTTTATAACACCACCATTAAGACTATATTTTGAGCTACCACTATCTCTTACTTGGACACTAAAATACTTTTTAAATTATTCATTTATTTTAAAACAAACCAGAATGTGCTACTCCATATACTAAACACTTCGATAGCTTCCCCTTACGCTTAGAATGGAAATCCAAATATTTACCTAGGTCCACAGGACTCCATGGGATCTGCCCCGAGGCTACCTCTGCAAGCTTATTATCTGCCACTCTCCTCTTAATTCATGCCCATCACACTAGCCATCTTGCTATTCCTACAGAATGCCAAGTAAGTTTCTTGCATCCTTTTTATAAATCGTAGACTAAAATATGTTACAATAAATTATGGAAATGAAATATTTACCAATAAATCATATATGTGATCGTGTATTAATTCAAGCAAATAACTAAAATTTGAATTAAATCAGGAATAAAGAAAAGTTCTGATTGTAGGAGTGATAAGCCCACTTGGGGTTATCATAAATAGCCATTAAATTAACCATCAAGAATATAAAATTTCCTATACATGAATAATAGTATTCTATATCATTAATACAAACAATTAAATAGAAGATCTGTTTAAATTTTGTTTTTATAATCCATGCTTCTGTAATTGTTAATATTCCAAACTAAAAATAATTTAAATTTCTTGTGTTTTAATTTTCCAATTACAAGGAGTTACTCTAATATTTTATGATAATGAAAATAAAGTACCAATTTATAGTGTTTATTCACTTGGAAACTTTGTAACTTTGCACATCTTTTTTTACTTAAAGAACTTTTGCATCTTCAGTTAAGTCTCAAAACTTGAAATATTATTAGTACTTTATAAAAAACTCAAAATATTGAAGCCTTCCTTTGTGGTGTTCTTTGAATAGCAAGGGTAACAAAAATCGCTTCTTACCGTTCACTTGGAAGATGTGAGTCTGACGGACTTGTTCATAGCCATCTGCATAGCAGGTGTAATTGCCCATGTGAGTTGTGGTGACCTTAGTAATATACAAGGACCCGTCATCTCCAAAGTCCTATTTTAAAAAAAAGTAAATAAAATAAAACTTTACATTTCAAGTTAGTTGTAACAATTTCACTTTTTAAAATGTGTATTCAGGTGAAAAACTAACAGATTCAAATATTGTTTTAAAATTATCAAAATGAGCATTGTTGGGTGTGTAAATGTAAAGGATCTATAATTATCGTTTTCTAACAATTTGTTTTGCTTAAAAAGGATAATATCACTCACAAATACAGCTTTTAAATATTTATTTGAAGTGCATTTTCAATATATAAAGTAACTTAATTTCCACATATGTGTTCTAATTTAGTTCCCATTTTAAAATTAGTACAGGCTGGGCATGGTGGCTCACACCTGTAGTCCCAACACTTTCAAAGCAGAGGCAGGTGGATCCCTTGAGATCAGCAGTTTCAAGACCAGCCTGGCCAACATAGTGAAGACATGTCTCCACTGAAAATATGAAAATTAGTTGGGTGTGGTGAAGGACCTGTAGCCCCAGCTACTTGGGAAGCTGAGGTAGAAGAACTGCTTGAACCTGTGACTCAGAGGTTGCAGTGAGCTGAGAACGCGCCACTGCACTCCAGCCTGGACAACAGAGTGAGACTGTCTCAAAATAAATAAATAAATAAATAAATAAAAATTTAAAAATAAAAAAAGATCAGCGCAGCTATAATGTGTTTTCTTATTTATAGCTAAAACAAACACCTGCTAACTGCATTCTTCACACAGGTATTTACGCAATACTCTTTTATTAATTATATCTTTATCAATAAAAATAATTATTAAAGCAGTGTGATCTCAGTGATAACATTTAGAGCCATGTCATAGAACAGCATTTATTTTGCAAGCCCAGATATCATCAACACATTCCAACAAAATAACCATACCACTTTGAAATAGTGAAGACAAATGCATAACCATTTGGAAAAAAAATGAAAAAAAACGTTCACTGTCAAAATCAAATCTCTGGAGCACCTCCAGAACAGCAAAGACCAGAAAATCTTCTCTTCCATCAAGGTAATGACTCTCCTGGCAAAAATTGCCAAAATCAATTTTTTTTTCAGAATTCTATTAATAGAGAAATGCTCACAGTAGCCCACAGAGTATTTATTCAAAAAGTAGCTGTGTCTTAGTATGAATGGCAAAATGTATGAAGCATTTTAACTTTACTTCCTCAACACCTCTCCACAGCTGCATGGTGGCCTTGAACCAGCAGTCCTGAAATTATGCCAGCTATGAAACTCATCATCCTAGAAGACACTGGAAGGAAAAGACAAGGTCTTAAGCTCTCCAAGGCCTCATCCTCAGAGAACTGTCCTTGTTGGATAGATCCAGGAGGTCTTCGAAAACTTACATTTTCACGACTTTTTATTTGAGCAAGACTCAAAGCTCACTCTGTGTAAAGAGCCCTCTCCCTAAGCTGCCTCCTGGGTTCAATCAATTCTCCTGCCTCAGCCAACCCAAATTGCAGGGACCACAGGCACATGCCATTATGCCTGGCTAATTTTTGTATTTTTAGTAGAGACAGGTTTTCACCATGTTGGACAGCCTGACTTCAAGTGATCTGCCTGCCTCAGCCACCCAAAGTGCTGTGATTACAGCCATCAGCTACCGTGCCTGTCCCCTAAAGTCTCTGTTGAAAGAAAACAACAGCAATTGTTTAACATTACAACTTCCTGCAACAGAGATACTAGTTGTAGATAACAATAGTCCGACTAAAAAACATTACAAGATAAACCTGAGGAATAGAATCTCCATAGAGAAAATTGAAGAGTTCCACATATTCCTAGGAGTCTAGAGGGCCACACAAATGTGCAGGACTGTGTGCATGCTCAAAAGAAATGTGCCAGTCTCTACTGTCTCATCTCATATGGTTCTACACAAGCAGAAATAGAAGGCTAAGGCAGAGTTGGGAATTATATATGAACACTCATAGTGTGACACAAAACAGAGATAGAGAACCTCAATAGAGCCTGGAAGATTTACTGATGTAAAGCATTTAATTAAATTCCTGTTCAATCATTAGCTCACCGCTAAGATAGCTGAGCAAAGATTTTAGTGGCCACACAGAACATGCTAAAGAAAAATAAGTAAATTCAACTTCATCAAAATTAAAATATTTTGCTCCTCAAAAGATGTTATCAAGGAAGAAGAGATGCCCTATAGAATAGAGAAAATATTTGAAGAGAATTATCTGATAAGGATCTTCTATTCTGAATATATAAAGAGTTATTACAATTCAACAATCAAAAAGCAAATAGTAAGGCTGAGCATGGTAGTCACACCTGTAATCCCAGCACTTAATTTCAGAGGCTGAGGCAGGTGGATCACATGAGATCAGAAGTATGAGACCAGACTGGCCAACATGGGGTAACTCCATCTCTACAAAAAATACAAAAATTAACTGGGTATGGTGGCGCAGGCCTGTAATCCCAGCTACTGGGGAGGCTGAGGCATGAGAATTGATTGAACCTGAGAGGTGGAGGCTGCAGTGTGCCACTGCACTCCAGCCTGGGTGACAGAGGGAGACTCCATCTCAAAAAAACAAACAAAACAAAAACAAATAGTCTAATTCAAATAATGGCTAGAGGATTCAAATGGACACTTCTCAAAAGATTTAGAAATGAACAATAAGCACATAAAAGCATGTTCAGCATTACTAGTCACTAAGGATATGCAAATAAAAACCTCAGTGAGATACTAATTCATATGCTCTACATTGGCTAAAATAAAAAAGAGACAATTGCAAGTGTTGGAGAGAATATGGAAAATTTGGAACCTTTGTACATTGCTAGTGAGAATATTAAATGGTGCCTCTGCTTTGGATAACAGTTGGGCCACTCCTGAAAAAAATTAAACAAAGTTACCTAAGACTAGCAATTCATTTCTGTGTACATACCCAAAGGAACTGAAAACATGTCTAATACTAACTGTATTACTCATAAAAGGCCAACACAGTTATTTGTGCATAGCTGTATTATTCATAAAAGGCAAAAAGGGAAAACAACCTAAATGTCTATCAATGGATGAATGGATAAATAAAATGGAGTTTATCTATACAATAAAATATCATTTGTCAATAAAAAGGAATAAAGTACTGATATATATTGCAACATGAATAAACCTTTTTTTCAGTCTTAAGAACTTTGCATGAATCTTGAATATAATATGCTAAGTGAAAGAAGCCAGATACAAAAGGTCACAAATTGTATGAATCTAATTATATATGTCCAGAATGACCACATCTATAGACATAGAAGGTAGATTTGTGGTAACCAGGGACTGAGGGAATGGGGGAGTGGGAAATAACTGCTAATAAGTCTGAAGTCCTTTTTGGAGGGATGAAAATATTCTAAACTTTGATAGCCATGATGGCTGCACAATTTTGGAATATACTATAAAGCACTGAATTGCACACTTCAAATGGGTTAATTTTATAGTTTGTGGAGTATAAGACAGTAAAGCTGTTGTTAAAATAAAATCTATGTGGGATACTTAAATACAAAAAATTAAGTATGTCATAATAAAACTATATCTATGCTTAATTAATGAAATCTTCACTGAGTATTAAAACATAGAAATTAAAAAAGAAAGAATAATTGACACGTGTATATGAAGAAGAAACAATCTTGGATTTCAAAACATTGCAAGCAGTACAGAAAGCTAATTAGCCATAGATTATCTATGCAAAATATTAAAGACAAAAGTCAATGCATTTAATCTCTATTTATATAGCAGGCATCTGTATGCCAGACACTACTGTAAATACTTCACAAAAATGGACACATTTCGTCTGTATATTAAACCTATAAAACAAGATCTATTAAAATTCTCCCTTTTATAGCCGGGGATGCTATGATGTCAAGTAAGCTCCTAGTTCCACTTGGCCTTTAACTAGTGGAGTTAGGATTGGAAACCAGGTAGGCTTACTCTAGAGTCTGTGATTCAGGCTGCCACACCACACTGCCTTCCTTGTCAATCATAAGTTGAAATAGGGAGAAAGACAGGAAAAGAGAACAAAGAGGAAATTTGAGACAAAATGCTCAAAACAAAAGAAGTCAAATGCACTACGAGGTTTGACGAAAAGAGGCTGGAAATACAGTGAGAGTACATGTGCCATAGAAGAAAGGCTGGGTAGATCCACTGAAGTTGGAGGCAAAAGACAACATTGCAAAACATGTCAACTTCTGTATTTCTTCCTTTTCCCAGCTATCGAGAATGAGGATATGAGGGTGCTGGAACGGAAATTTTGTTTTAAGACGCAACTGACAAATTTTGAATAGCAATAGTCTTAAAGATTTTTTCCTGTATATTTACTCTCAGGATTTACCCTCTAAAAGTTTTTAGTTCATTGCCTCTTCCCAATTTTAATTCTGAGTTTAAAATTTTTCATGTTTATTTCTAAATTTTTAATGTGTTGCTCAGTTTTTAATTTTATATATAATATTTATCCATATAAAGCAAGCATTTAGCTTCAATTTTGTAAAATATAACTAATTGTGTTAGCATGCTTTGGTAAAGAAACTTTTCCGTATGAATTCTGATTTTTTTTTAAAAATTATTTATTTAAAATAAGATAGTATTCACTGACTTACCAATGTTCACATACTAGTACTCCAAAAGTGTGTCTTACACATTTCTGACATTACCTGTATTTATGCTAGGTGAATTTCTATTAAAAATAGCTTCCCTCACACTCGTACCCACTATGGATTTATTGAAAATGAGAAAATTATTATGGAACTATTGAACCTGGCCTTGAAAATGATGAAAATCTTCTGACAGATAAATAAAAAGGTCAGAGGAGAGAAAGAAAAAAATTGGAGAAAAGGAGAAGAGGAGAAGGAGGATGAGGAAGTCAAGGAAGAAGAGATGAGGAGAAAAGGAGAAAGAAGGGGAGGAGAAAGGAGAGGAAACATGCATTGTATACTCTGGCTATCACACCGTTTAACTGAATATTTCCTTAATAACTCTCATTAAAATATAAATACTCCACATCATATTATATAAGACCAATCATACCACATTTCTACAGCTCCCAGAGGAAACTGTCATGGTGCCTCTCTCACTGGTTGAATGAGAGAAAGCCTTATGAGCTACACAGTAGGGGAGGATTTGGAGCTTGAACCTCAATAAGAAAGCAACTATGTGATACCAACGTGACAATATAACTCCAGGCTTCCCCACAGGCTACCGTGAAAAACATGGCTCGTACAGACAGAACACTGTTAGGGAACCGAAACGCTGAATGAAAGACAAAACGCCATATCCCACGGGAATAGTAAGCAGATATTTGGCATTTGTAGTGTAGAATGGGGGAAACCCAAACTTCTGTAGAAATCAGTTGAGATAGTTTAGGGTTAAAACATTTTTAGAAAGATTCTGAGCAAAAAAATAATTATTGATGACCGGAAATATAATACCAAGATACCTAAGTCTGCATAACCTAGATATAAATGCAGGGCAACCACATATAAAACTGATTCCAACCAGAAAATACCATGAAGACCAGATCACAACAAATAATTCTTTCACTGGATAAGAATAATGAAAAACAATAGGGAAAATTCTGAATATATGTGGATGACATTTCTAATTATGTTTATATTCAGTTATGCCGAACTGTAAATTAACCTTGTAATGTATATTTTCAGGTAATTCTTTTAAAATGTCCTTAAAACCTGAAGTAAACAACTTTTCCACACATTCTATGTAACCTTTTCTGCTATAATCAAGATTCCTTCATCCAATGATGTAAAAATTATCCAAGACTACAACTTTTAAAGTGTTTTATTGAAATATGTGTTATTCCATAACACCAAATCTCTTTTAGTTAGAATGCTCTTCTTTCTAAATTACCATATCTAAATTACCACTACCATTTCTAAGCTATATTTGTTGGTTCATGTTTTTATCTCTTTCCTCTAAAATGAATTAAAATATTCCAGCCAAAATTTTCTTTAATATACAATTTTATAAACACCTTTTCAGATAGCTTTTTTTTTTTTTTTTTTTTTTTTTTTTTTGAGATGGAATTTCGCTCCTGTTACCCAGGCTGGAGTGCAATGGTGCGATCTCGGCCCACCACAACCTTCGCCTCCTGGGTTCAAGCAATTCTCCTTCCTCAGCCTTCCAAGTAGCTGGGACTACAGGCTGTGCCACCACGCCCAGCTAATTTTTGTATTTTTAGTAGAGATGGGGTTTCACCATGTTGACCAGGATGGTCTTGATCTCTTGACCTCGTGATCCACCCGCCTTGGCATCTGAAAGTGCTGGGATTATAGGCGTGAGCCACCACACCTGGCCTCAGACAGCTTTTTGAATGAGCTAGACTTTAACTTATATCCTCTTATCAGTTTAAATAAAGCATACGGGTAAATCTTTTCAATATATTGAAAATAAAACAGTGTATTTCAGTATGTTTAAAATAAATAATATTTATTATGTAAATATGCCAAGTGCTATGCTAAACAATTTAAATGAAACACGAAATTTTATCCTTTAAACAACTTTGTAAAAAGGTCCCATCCTTAACCCCATTTTGCAGAGAAGAAAACTAAAATATACTGATGTTGAGTAACTTGGTTGAGGTCACCAAGCTAGGTGAGGTGGTCTCTGATTAGCATCCCAACAGACTGCAAAATTTAGCTGTTCTTGTTATATAATTCTTAACACATCCTTTTTTTTTTTTTTTTAGAATCTCCATTAATTTTAGCCAAGCCTCAAAATTATGCTTTGAGTTTTGTTATATGTATAAACATATATCAAACCTACTCTTTACCTCCATCCTGATACAGCATTTCTGATCTTTTATTTTCTCAGTAGTTTTCTAATCTTAAATAGATCAAATGAAATGTGTGATGTTGGGGCTCAGCTATAGTTGAGAGTTATGGCCTTAGAACAGACACTCTGAATTCAGGGACAAAATCTTGCACTTATTCTGAACCCGTTACACCTTTATAATCTTGCTGTCAATAGACACTCCATAAATATTTCCTCAGCGATTAAATCTTTATGAGCCTCTACACTATTACAGAGTTGCCTTAAGGCATTGATGTCTGGAAAGAGTTTATAGGAAAAAACACAAAATCATTTATTTTGTTGAGTTGATTGCTTATATTTTTTTCCAGGTAGCACAAATGGGAACTTTGGAAAAAAGAACATCCGTGGCACATATGTAAAATTATGAAAATTTTTATGGCAACTACCAATTTATTATAATCAATTATGTAGGAGTAACAAAGCATTTAATAACCTATAGATGTTGAGCACTGATTAATTAGAATGTACAAGACAGTAAAAACCAGGTATTGATTATATCAGAACATAACAGCTGAATTTGAGGCCTGTATTTAGTCACATTTTTAATCACATTGTTTAGATTGCTCCAACCTAAAAGAAGTTTCATCTGTTATAAAATAGTAAATTTTAAATGTAAGCCCATCTTCTTTTTCATATTATGTTCCTCCTTAAAGTTCTCAATTGTATGGTACCAATATCCCTTATACTTTAAAAAGTTTCTGTATAGTCTATTAAGCACACAGGGCTGAAGCAACTGGATAAGGTTAGCCACATAGAAAATTCTAAACTGGACTTCTACCTCACAGCATATACGAAACTCAAGGGCAAAGGAAACAGCACATATATGTAAAAGACAGAACTTTAAATATTTTAGTATAAAATGTAAGAGAGTATCTTCATACTATTAGGCATTTGGATATTGGATGACATCTTAAATTGAGAGACAAAATGAAGAAATCATTTAAAATGTAATTTAAAAATTAAGCCATGGCAAAATGAAGAATCCATATTTGTAAAAATACATTACAAAGATAATGAAAATACAAGCTGTAACTGGACAAAGGAACCCATTATCTGTAACTGACAAAGGGGGAAAAAAAAAAGACTGAAAACTCAATTAAAAAAAAAATGAAGATGTAAAAAGACATGTCCTGAAAATGAAATCACAAATATCACTTAGATTCATAAAAAGATATTCAATATCAAGGACACCTTTTAAACATCTATTTGATTTACAAAACTAAAATGCCGAATCCCAAGTGCTGACTGACATGTAGAGCAATGAAAAGTCTCATAGACTGGTAATGAAACTGTAATTTGCCAAAACTAATCTCTAAACTATAAGCTCAAATATGAGTGTATTCTACAACTCAGACACATGAATGTACACACAGAAATTTTGCTATAGTAATGTTTATAGCACAATTTTTAATAATAAAAATCAGGAAAATAACCCTAAGTACAACAGATTAATCATTCAACATAATTATAGTGAGTAATAAAAATACTACTTCAATGAAACCGCTATTGCAAGTGTTTTAAATATATGCAGAAAACCACTATTATCAGTGTTTTAAATATATGGAGAGTCAGATTTGCCATGAAGCTAATAACGTCCAAGTTTATTAAGAGCGTCTCACTCGCACAAGACCTTTCCAAAGATCTGATAGCAGCTCTGCAATGGGTGTATATGGCCATATATTTCTGTAAAACTTGCAAATGTATTTATGATTTGCTATAATTTATTTTCTCTTTGGAAATAAACATCCATTTACATAGCTAACTGTTATTTATAATTTGCATTCTTTCTCCAAAATATAGGTGCATTAAAACTTCAAGATGACCCATGTAACCTTGAAACACTCCTATCTATATTATATGTATTGACAATACCATATTTTAAACATAAAGAAAAAAAAATCAGAAAGTTTAAGTAATCTCAATGAAGGTTATTAAAATCACAGTACAAAATTCAAAACTAGGTCATCAAGCTCTGCATTTCACATTCTGAAATTTCATACGTACATAGCTACAGATATCAACATGAATGAATCCCCAAACACAATGTCAATAGATACACACACACAAACAGTATGCTTCCCTTTATGAAACATTCAAAAGCAGTCAAAAATATACTATATGTCTTAGGCATGTATATATTTATGACAAAAATATAAAGAACAGTAAAGAAAGGGTTAACATGTAATTCATGGTAGGAGTAACATGTACAGGAGAAGGAGACTGTAATGAAGCGAAGTGTACAGGGGGCTTCAGATTCATTGGTAATGGTACATTTTTTAAATGGTTGTCAAGTCTGGGTGTATCATCTTGTTGTTGTTTTAACTGTAAGTGACCTATATAAACCCTTGGATTTATGTAATACTGAAATGCAATAAAAACTGATTTAATAAAAAAACAAACAGAGCGTTAAATAAGTATCTCAAAGTAAATAACTTCCCCTATATATACACAGAATATCCCAATTTCTTGTTTCCTAAATCAACTTGGATTGTACTTCTTAAAAATTAATTGAAAATAAAAATCCCATTTAGGTTTTAAACTATATTTTGTTATGTTTAGAAAGCAAATACAAGTTTATTTTGGCTTCATCAAAAATATTCATAACCAAATGGCCCAAAGAACCTAAAATTCTAGTAACTCTTGTATCATTACTAAACTAATACACATTCCAGAATTCTGGCTTTATCTTTGGACATAAATGGAAAGAGTTCCTAGACAAACAATGAGATGAAGCTAAATAATCCACACAGTAATTTATTTCTGGAGTCCATCTGAGTGCTAACTTTGCAGATCAACTGACTATCCTAAAATCTGAGGACCCCTGGAGCCTCTAGAAAGAGATAAAACACTGGCAATTATTCACCTACATTATTAGAGCATTGGAAGAAAACAAGGCACCATACAAGTAGGTACCAAAAAAATCAACCAATTTTTAAAAAATAGCTTAAAAGCTGAACTTGCACAAGTTGTGAGAGTATAAAACCCTGGGAGCACAGACATCAAGAACAGTAACTTTTGCAGCGTCTTCTTCGTGGACCTCACAGTTTGCTCTTCAGAAAGACTGGAGGCAGGAGAGGCGTTCCTCATGATAACAGGCCTGGTGTTGAGTAACAGCTGCCGCTTAGGTGAAAACCAAAACAAAATTAAAAACCCAATTCTTATCTGCATCCTTCCCCCTAGTGACATGAAGTCTTAAATTGCTTTAAAAAGGAAAAAGCCTGGGTGTGGTGGTTCACGCCTGTAATCCCAGCACTTTGGGAGGCCAAGACAGGCAGATCACAAGGTCAGGAGTTCGAGACCAGCCTGACCAACATTATGAAACGCCGTCTTTACTAAAAATACAAAAATTAGCTGGGCGTAGTGGCACATGCTTGTAATCCCAGCTACTCAGGAGGCTGAGGCGGGAGAATCACTTGAACCCATGAGGCAAAGGTTGCAGTAAGCCAAGATCATGCCACTGCACTCCAGCTTGAGCAACAGAGCGAGACTCAGTCTCAAAAAAAAAAAAAAAAAACAATGGGGGTCTGGGCGCAGTGGCTCACACCTGTAATCCCAGTACTTCTGGAAGGCCAAGTTGGGCAGATCACCTGATGTTAGGAGTTCGAGACCAACCTGACCAACGTGGCAAAACCCTGTCTCTACCAAAAACACACACACAAAAATTAGCCAGGCATGGTGACAGGCGCCTATAGTCCCAGCTACTCTGGAGTTCGAGGCAAGAGAATCACTTGAACCTGGGAGGCAGGAGTTGCAGTGAGCCCAGATCGTGCTATTGCACTCCAGCCTGGAGGAGAAGAGGGAGACTTCGTCTCAAAAACAAAACAAAACAAAACACAAAAAACAAAACAACAACAACAACAACAAAAGGGCAGCCAATCCTGTCCCTTTCTAAACACAGGTGAAAACTCACTGAATTTTTACAAAGGTAAAAGACCCTCCTTGTTTCAGCAAATTAACAATCCTTTACCAATGTGAACAGGTAGAACACTGAGAAAATGCTGCTCAAAAGGCTTTAAGGCATAAAACTACCTAAGGTTGATACTGAGTGAAGAAACATATAATACCCTCTTGTCCCTCACTACCCATGCTAGCAAAGAACAAAGAACCAAGAAACAAGCAACAGCAAACTACCACTGGTAGAGGAACGAGAGCACGAGGAAACAACTTCTCTTGGGTGCAGGCTTACAGGGAACACTTGAAATTCATCATGGACCAGGCACAAACAAGAATTTGATCAATTAATTCAGATCCTACCATAAGGAAACTCTAAAGGAATAAATACATTGTAATCATAGTGGCGAACAAAACTGAAACAAGCTTAATTTCTCAATAAAAATCTCTCAGAAAAAGAAGCATGCCTACTTTCAGGCATAAATACTTTAAGTTTATTCTCCACTACCTTGCACAGAATATGTACATTTCAACTAAAAATTATGAGACACACAAAAAAGAAAGAAAAAATAACAGGCTGTTAAGAGAAAAAGCAATCAATGGAGTGAATCTCAAATATAATTCTATTGTTGAAAAAATTGGAAAGAGAATTTAAAATAACTATGATTAATATGTTAATCTTTCTAGTGGAAAGACCTGAAGAAATCCATGAATTAATGGGTAAAGGTAGCAGAGAAATGGAAAAAAGCAAACAAGTGTTGAAGGACATGCTATAAATAAATAAGATACACACACACACAAATGCACACATATACGCATAGAGATTGAGAGAGAGAGAGAGAGAAAGAAAGAGAGGATTAATGCATTTGTGGCCTTGGAAGACTCATCAGTAGTCCTGACACATTCGAGAAAAGACTCAGTGAACCTGAATATAGGTCAATAGACGTTACTGAAACTGAAACACAAAGGGCAAATTAGTGGGGAAAAAAATAGAACAGGGTATCCAAGAAAAATCAGTCAATATCAGTTTAACATAGGTACAATAGGAATCACCAAAAGGGGAAAATAGAGATTAAAATATTTGACAATGAATGGTCAAGAATATTCTCTAAAATAATTAATATTTTAAAAAGCCGGAAATGTTCTTATACTACAGAAGACCAAAGATGAAGAGAAATGCTTGTTTTTCAGAAAAAAAGACACATATTACATACAGAAGGGCAAATGTAAAAATTACCGCAGACTTCTTAACAGAATTTATGAAAGCAATAAGGCAATAAAGACTGACATCTTGAAACTACTAGGGTATGGATGAAGCAGGGGGTGGGGAGAATTAAGTGACTGTCAGCCCAGAATGTTATATACAGCAAAAGTATCTTTGCAGTATGAGAAAAAATAAAATTTTGTTCAGCCAAAAACTGAGAATTCATTAACAGCAGATTTGCATTGCAAGAAATCCTACAGGGAACTCTTCAGGAAGAAGGAATGTAATACCAGAAAGAAAGTTGGATGTGTACAAATAAACAACAACTTTCTATTTTTGGTATATATATAATTTACCATATTAAACAAAAAAAGATAGTTGCGTACTTAATGTGAAAGTAAAATGCATAACAACAATAGAAAAAAAAGATGAGAGGGAGTATTTGAGGGTACAGAGTTCTAAGGAGCTGACATGTCACTTCATGTGGAACAGTATATGAAACTAAATAGTCATTATACACACACACATTGACGTACCTTGGATTTATTGTAGGTGCAGCTTCAGACCATTGCAATCAAGTGAATATGTCAATAAACAGAGCCACACAATTTTTTTGGTTTCCCAGTAAAAAGCACATATAAAAAGTTATGTTTGAACTGTGTTATAGTTTATTAAGTGTGCAATAGCATTACAGCATTATGTTTAAAAATAAGGATGATATCCCAATCAAATAGGATTGGTAGTGGTTTTATAACAAGAGGAAGAGCTCTGTCTTCCTCTCTCTCTCGCTCTCTCTCTCACACGTGTGAGCTCTACTTGCATGCACCAAGAAAAGGCCATGTCAAAACACAAAGAAAAAGTGGCTGTCTGCCTTCCAGGAAAAGAACCCTCCACAGAATCTTAATATGATGGCACCCTAATCTGAGATTTCCAGCCTTCAGGACGGAGAGAAAGTAAAGTTCTGTTATTAAAGCCACCAAGTCTGTGTTATTTCATTTTACATCTCAATCTAAGACAATACATATATTTTAAAAATATATTTTTCAGTGTAGGGAAGAATGGGAGAACTGCACCTAAGTTGTGTAATATATACAACAGGGATCCGAGCAAAGAATCCAGAATGGTGTTCAAGAGATAGAACGTCTACTAGGCAATAACCAAAGTAAAAGTGTCAATGTACCTGAAAAAAATATTGCTCATACTTTAGAAGAAGCAATGATATGCTCCAAAGATTAAGAAAAATCAGGATGTGAGGTAACAATGTCAGTTCTCCAGTACAATGTATTTTTTTTTATCTGGCAAAGAGAAATTGGATCACTCGGTCATCTATAACCTTTTTTAAAATGAATCAATCAATTAATTAATTGTATAGGAATAGGTTAATAACAAGTGCAATTTTAAAAATAATCAGATTGTGATGTCATTATACCTTCAAATCATAAAACTAACCAACTCTTGATATTTGTGCTTCAATGATTTAATTTCTCATTATTTTTTCTATGGCATTTTGCTAATCATATTTTCAACATGTTCTTGGGTTGATTTTAATATTCAGTTCTCTTAATAGATATTTTAATGGTCATGGAATAAATTATAAATACATTATTATGCAAAAAACTGCTCTTCGAACTGTTATCATGGATCATCAGTTTTGAATCAGAAGAACTCTGGGGTCCTGAATAAAGCAAGCACATCATTTAGGAATGGATCAGAAGATAAAAATCACACGGTAACTTGGACATGGAAATTTTAAAATAAAAATAAATTGTTAACTATAACAAGGAATTGGAGTAATGGAAAATTATCTACTAAAGAGTGAAGGGTACCCTAAAAAATATTTTTAAAAACAGATATATTGCAAACCACTACCCCTTGGAATGACCTAGTACTCCCAAGGAACAGACTCTTCTCTAGCACTATTGAGATGCAGACTTTTTTTTTTCTTTTGAGACAAAGTCTTGCTCTGTAGCCCAGGCTGGAGTGCAGTGGCCTGATCTTAGCTCACTGCAACCTCCGCTTCCCCAGTTCAAGCAATTATCTGACTCAGCCTCCCGAGTAGCTGGGATTACAGGCTCCCACCGTCACACGCAGATACTTTCTGTATTTTTGGTAGAGAAGAGATTTCACCATCTTGGCCAGGCTGGTCTTGAACTCCTGACTTCATGAGCCACTCATCTTGGCCTCCAAAGTGCTGGAATTACAGGCGTGAGCCACCGCATCTGGCCTGAGATCCAGACTTCTTTGATGAGAGCATATCTGTGACTCACTGGACAGTAGAGAAACTCACTGGGGTTACAGAAGCACCCACGGGGGTACTGGAAGGCAATCTTTTTTTTTTTTTTTTTTTTTTGAGACGGAATCCTGCTCTTTCACCAGCTGGAGTGCAGTGGCATGATCTCGGCTCACTGCAACCTCCGCCTCCCGGGTTCAAGCGATTCCCTTGCTGGATTACAGGCACGCGCCACCGCGCCTGGCTAATTTTTTGTGTTTCAGTAGAGACGTGGTTTCACCATGGCCAGGACGGTCTCGATCTCCTGATCTCATGATCCGCCCACCTCGGTCCCCCAAAGTGCTGGGATTACAGGCGTGAGCCACTGCGCCCGGCTTGGGAGGACATTTTTAACGGGAGGTGCTATGTTGGAAACCCTCCATTGAGAAGCCACTCATGGTGTTACTGGGAAAATCTGCCCATGGGGACTGCTGTGAACTGCTATTTATCAAGCACTTTGGATCTAGGGACACCTAAGTTTCATGTTCTGCGGGAGCCTGAGCTTTCAGGAAGTTGCACACAGCGCAGGAGCCTGCCTAAAAGAACACAGCAGAACCAGAACGAGAAACCCCTTTCCTCATCCACAGTTAAGTAGGGGAAATATTTACAGAATCTATACTTACATATTGTATAGGAGTTATTTCAGGGTGATTTAGAGCACAGAGTCAATGCATTATAACCAGTAGCTAAATTTTTAATTTATGGCAGGGAAGACCCCAAGTTAAGAAAACAAATGGTCAACTCTGTGGTCTACTGCTGGCCACATGTTTTGGTCTGTACTCATTTTATATCCTACTCACCCACGAATAAGAAGGAAAAGAAAAGGGATTAGCATATAGAAAATAAATTCAGAAGTATGCCAGAGCTGGTTACATGAGTGTTTTCAATTTGTGAAATTTCATTTATCCATGTGACTATATTGTTTTTATATTTAAATAAAAACTTGTGAAGTAAAATATCCCATAGCACATAGGCTTCCACAGTATCCATGAACTGAGCCATATTGACACACGTATTTCTTTATGCTGTAATTGCCTATTTAATTGCAATGATTTAATTACATATAATTTTATTTCTAGGCTCTCTGTATATGTAAATCTTAAATAAATGTTTGTTAAAAAGAAATTGAAGAGTATATCTATTAACACCTGCAAGCATTCAAGTTAACACTTAACAAGCATTCAAAATATTTTTCCCCAAAACTTCTTAGCGATTTTCAGTTTTTAGCCTGTAAGTGAACACCATTGCCATTATAAATGCTATGAGGAAACTGCCTCCAAGATTATTAATTATTTTCTGGTAAAAAACAAATAACCTCTATTTCATTACAAAATTATTGTCCTTGCATGAAAGTTACTCCTTGGAGATCCAACTCTTCCCCAAATGACTAAAAATTGAAATGTCTTCACCCTTCAGTGGAGAATCTTCCTGTCTTTGAAGATAAGTCTTTTGAACAGTGTTGTGAACAAATGAATTGCCTTTTGTGGTAGACTGATTTCATTGATGGTCTTAATTGCTTTTCTAAACCATGTCCTTTGTTCTGTAACTTTCTGGTCTTTTTTTTGACTATGTGCTGTGCTGTGTTAATTTATCTGGCTGAAGTGCTATTAGCAATGTAATGCAAGCAGAGACTTGGAAAGAGAAAAGTGTGCATTTATTCTTGTTCTATCACTGCATGACATGGCCTGCTCTCTCTTGGATCCTTGCCATCAACATGAGAACAGACAAGCTTACTGGAAGGTGAGACACCACCTGGAGTACAGGGAAGGCATGTCAGCCGAGGCCATCCAAGACTAGTTGGCTTATATGTTATCCATCACTTTAGGTATGAGTAAATGAGTAAACCCAACCAAGATCAGTGAAGTTCAATCCAGATCAGCAGAACCTCTAAGCTGACCCCCAAATTTTCCAGAAATAACGATTATCTGTGATTTTAAGTCACTAAATTTTGAAGTAATGTGTCATGTTTATAACAAGAACTAGAATACATTTTTTACCTTGAGCTGCTTTTTTTCTCACTTGATTATTTTTTTAAAATTAGTTTTATATTAAAATTTGTTTTGTTTTCTTAAGAAATAATGTTCAGAGCAATTTACAGGAGTCACTGCAATGGAAAATTGAATGAAGAACCAAAAAAACTGAGATTCTAATATGAGACAGTCAACTGGATTTCTGAATATCTGGAGAACATTTTTCTTCATATTGACAATGAGAGATTGTGAATCTAAATTGCATTACAACCAAAATACAGACTATCATGTACCATAAACTTTTAGGGTTATATGGGAAGAGATGAAAGTTTACATTTAAAACTATAAATGTTGAGTCTGCCAAATAACATTATTGGTTAAAAAATAAGATTTAAAGAATAATATTGGTAATTCAATTTCCTCATTAGGAGATTTTGCAAGGATTAAATGAAATGATTTGAAGGTTATTCAGAAATCTTTTACAACAAAAAAGGTGATAATTCAATAACATATACATACTGACAGTAGGTTTCACAAAGAGTGTGCTAACCCACAAGTTGTTATTATTAATATAAGAAATTTTATGACTGTCAATTAGGTAACAATGATAAACAGCTGCAGAAAACTGTACTGCCCATGTTCTCCATTATTATGAAAATGTAGAGGAAAAAATCTTAAGACTTGATGATTAGTTCATAAATATGTTATATATGAGAAATATATTGCTAAATTTTATTTTTTTTCTGTGTGCAGCTAGATGATACTACAGTTGTTGACCTAGGTGCTTTAAGTCAGGAGAGAACTGAGGGTTTTGCTGTGCTAATTGCAACACACAACAGCTGATATATATATGTCATATGATAAAGCAACAGCTTCTTTTCATGTGTATGCTATCTGTCTGTTTCTGCAATAAAAATAGGCAGAAGTTTAAAAAATCTAGAGCATTAAAAATTTCTCTAAGACAATTTGCTTTTTTTTCAGGAAATGATTGTTGGGCACCTGTACTTTTTTGTTGTTTTTTTGTTTTGTTTTGTTTTTTTTGAGACGGAGTCTTGTTCTGTCACCAGGCTGGAGTGCAGTGGCAAGATCCCGGCTTACTGCAAGCTTCGCTTCCTGGGTTCAAGCGATTCTCCTGTCTTAGGCTCCCAAGTAGCTGGGACTACAGGCACGCACTACCATGCCTGGCTCATTTTTGTATTTTCAGTAGAAACGGGATTTCACCATGTTTGTCAGGATGGTCTTGATCTCTTGACTTGGTGATCCACCCAATTTTGCCTCCCAAAGAGCTGGTATTACAGGTGTGAGCCACCACGCCTGGCCAGGCACCTGTTCTTTCTGGTCACTAATAAGGGTTGTATGGCTCTATTTTCAGATGTCCTACGGGAACGGATAGTTTTCTTTTAACTAATCACAAAGAGAAGGATAGAACTGGTTTTGAGAACTGGAATAAAGCAAGCTGGATCTTGTGCCGCTTCTAATCTTAAATCAGTCCACTCACCAGTTCAATATATGCTTATGTCAAACAAAAGTTATCTAGAGTATTCACCAAATGCTGATTGTCATCTTTAAATATTTATTTTCCTATTCATTCTTTCTGCTGCCTTCAGCTATGGTGGATGATATTATATAACCATACGTACATAATATTGTTTTCCATCTAAACTATGCTTCTCAAAGAAGTGTGTTGTTGCTTTTGTTACCTTTATAATAATTTAAATTCAAGTATTTAATTTATCAAGTATTTGGAAATAACAACTTGGATCTGAAACGCAGCTTTGATACTGACTCATTTTAAGTAATTGGACAAATTTCTTAACCTTTTTCTAGGCTTCAATTTCCTAATATGTCCTATGGGAATTAAAACATCTGCCCACCCTACCTCACAAGTAGATATTAAGAGCAAATTAAATAATATTTTGAAAAATTCTTTCTAAACTAAAAATGTGAAGCTGAAGTCTCTTAATCATAAGGAATAAATAACTTGAATATCCACACATCTAATTTTACATACGCTGTAAATTTCTAAATGGGAATCAACTTGTTAAGGTAACAAAGAGTACCATTTTATAATTGCTTCTATCAGTTCATCTTAATACCAATGGTCAACATATTTTCTTTAATATGATTGGTAAATTTTAGATGTTCTGGAGTTCTTTGATAAGTGAAAGTGGATATTCTTGCTTCCTCATGACAGGATTGTTTCTTGTCTTTTTGAGGGTGAAATACAAAGGCTCAGACACCTTTGTTAAGAAAACTGCATAAAAAGAGTAATTGTAAATAAGTTATACTTTATAATTTAGAAATTCTCTACACATTTCTAAAATTACAGAAAATGATACAGTAAAAACATGACTATGAATCTTTAACAAAGAATATAATTGGTTTCTAGGGTAAATACAGTATAATGTACAATAATGTAAATATCTGTAACAAATATTTTACACCTTAGCTTAACATTTGTAAGAGAAAAGAGGATATATGGTATAATAATAGAAATGTCATATGAGAGTTTTAAATTTCACATTAAAAAACATATCTGATGACTTCCCTAGACTTTTCTCTGGCAAATAGGATCCATTCAAAGTGGTCTCTGTCAGATCTTTCAACTGACCACAGTTTTTTCCACATTGGAGTTTTCACACCTATTTCCTGGTATATACTTTCCAGAATATCTTCTATGTTCTTGTGATATTACTTTAAATCTCCTATTGCAAAACATAAATTAGGTCCCATATATTTTATCATACTAACCTAAAATTTTATTCTACTTTTAATGTAATTATTAACAACTTTTAAATTTTATGTGATTATTTGTTAATGGTCTATGTTGAAGGCCTAATACATGAAGGTAGATGCTGTTTAGTTCACTGTGTTACCCTCAGCATGCAGCACAATGCCTCATGCATATGCAGTGTTCGATGGGCATTTAAATGAATTAATAAATATATTAATTGTAACATCTTATTGTTTTAGCTCACAGGGATTTATTTGGAAAAGTACTTTTAAAAACATTTAAAACATATGTAATGCTAAAAACAAGTTGATTTTTATCTTTGACTAGATTTATTACTATGTGATATATCATTAAGTTTTGCCATTTAGATTTATCAAACTTCCTTGGATAACACCTCCACAGATGTTTGTGTAATTATTTGTATTATTATCTAATACCATGCTGAGCCAGTTTCCAAACCAACAAATATGTAAACACTTAAATTATTTAAGTGTAGCAAAAAATTTATTTAGACATGATTATCAAATTGAATTCAATTTTAATATCTCACATGATTGTTTTTCTAGATTAAATCAGTTTAAGTTGTCAAGAACTATGAATGATCTAATATTTTTTCATATTTTAAGCTAATAATTCATCCTGACACAATTTCATGAATACTGGAAGAAGATACAAGATTCACAGATCAGAGACAAGGTACAGCAAGCAGCATGATCTTCACACTTGCATCATTCCTTTTGTTCTCTAAGTCCCATTGGGTCAATGCAAAGTAGCTCAGGTGACTGCTGCAGACAGTAAAGAAAGCTATCCTCTGTTCCACAGAGAGATACTATTTCTGTTTTCAAAGACTCTTTGCTATACATATATTCTTGTAAATATATTTCAGAACTAAAACTGCCAATGCTTTGCTCACCAGACAGGCAAAAACATGAGGCACCCAGGGAAAATTGTCTCCTAATGTACTCTTCTGATATTAATGTAAATTTTGCAGTTTATACTTTGGAATAACCACTTTATTCATTTTATATGAGTAGTATGTGTGTCAGTTAAAAATTTTTAATTTCAATAGAGTAAATTTGAAACTGCTAAATATGGTACTAGAGAAATTGTGTACTGGATTATTGAAAATCTTCTTGCTAATAAAGAAGGATAACAATATGAGGTTTTAAAAATTGAATGTTGGCTTTACTTCTTTTCGATTGTATTTATATAATCAATCATGTTGCACACACTAGTAAAGTGCCCTGTTTTATGTGTAAAAATTAAGCATGCTGTAATCACGAAACTGTAGTCTTTATTATAGAATCTTTCAGCTGGCAACAGTGATAAAGATGACTTAGTCAAAAATGGCACACTATGTATAACATTGAAAATCAATTATATCACTTTTTCATTCCCAGCAGGTGTAGATGGCCTAAGAAGGAAACTGATTCTATCCCTTTGCGACAACAAAGTTAAAGCTTAACTTTGCTTTAAATTTGAGAAACCTGTGGTGATCCCATGACAAAGGCCAATATATAAAACCCAGGTTTCTAAGATCTAATGCAGGATTGCACTAAACAAGAAAGTGGGGAGCATCATTTCAGTACAGGCAACACTTTCCTTCTCCTGTGGAAAACTAAATTAGAAATCAAATGGGGAGATGTTGAAATTGGAAACTAGGACTCTGTTGCAAATTTCTTTCTTGAAATTATAAGGCAGCCTGCTGACACATTGATATGAAATTGTTAACATACTTAAATCGATTTCCTTTGTAATTTATTTTATAGATATTTTGGTTGTAGATGAAGTTTTTCTGTGGAGATTTTATGTGCCATACTTTATATCAGGTAATTTCAGGTGTAGGTAAAACAACAACAAAAAATAGACTCTGCTAGATCTAGATTCCAAAACTATTATATTTACTTTTCACAGCCCCTTATCTCATTCATAAGACAAAATGGGCACCACAATTAGAGTTTAAGCTTACAGAAGATGGATACATAATTAATGGCAACAGTACTTAATTCAGCATTCTTTATTTTATCAGAAAATAAACTGAGACATAGAAAATCTGCAGAATTTGCTCAAGGTCTCAGAGGAAGTGAGCAGAAGAAAAGAAAGATGTATATATGTAACTTTCTGAATCAGTAGATTATGTCATGTATTACATGAAAGCCTGTTTTTGCCTGCAATTTTAACATTAATTTATCAAGAAAATTGAGATATTTGTATTTTCTTTACATTTCTTCATTCATCTATTATGCACACACCTAACAAATATTAATTTATAACCTTCTACATATACTCTTATAGCAAAGCCTTACCACTAAATAGCTAAAATTTAGCCATGTGTTACATGTTTTCATTTATGCATGAAGTTTTAACATCAATTCATAAATGTTTACATAATACATATTTGGGAATAAACATTATTCAAGGCACTGTGTATATAGAAGTGAACCAACTAACCAATGAGTTGCCCTCATCATGAGGCATAATTCCAGGGAGGAGCATCATACAGTGAACATATAGAAATGCTAATTTTGTAGTGTAACAATTATGGTAAGGAAAAAAATAGGGTAGAGATGTTACTTTAGATGCAATGCTGATAAAAGTTCCGTCTACCAGGAGGTAACTTACGTTCTAATAGAAATATAAATGTTGAAAAGAAAGCAACATGGGAGGAGTCAGAAAGCAAAGACCAGGAGAAGGTCCTCCAAACTCAAAGCCCCAAAGGGAGCAAAAAAAAAAAGGTCAGAGCTAATGTAGTTAAAACTGCAAATGTCATGTACACTTAATTCAGGGCTTGATGAGTTCATCTGAGGAAGAGAAGAGGGGTAAGGCCACAGTCTCCAAAATCCAGAGGTTGTTAGTTGAGGAACCACTGGCAAAAGAGAGGGCTAAGGAGCAACACTGAGCATAAATAAAAGCAACCATGTGTGGGAAGCCAAGAGAGAAAAGAGTTTCTTCACATTGTGTTCCTCATAATAATCAACAACTTATATTGCAGAATTTCAACTAATTGCAAAACATGTGAATAGTCATTCAAAGAACAAAGTTCAATTTTAACATTACTTTGGAATAAAGAGAAAGCGATAAAATAAAACATAGAGGAAAATGAATTTTGAGTTAATGAATGGAAGTATTGTACTAATACGAATAAATAAAAATTTATCCCTACTAACTTCCAGGGTAATATAATGTAGTTTAATAGCAAAGTAACAAAGTAACCAAGATTTATCTCAATCGAAGTATTCATTCTTGTGTTGTTCACTCAAGGAAAATATAGTGGCAGTTTAGAGGGCTAGAAAAGTCAAATTTCTGTACTTTTGCATTTCAACACAACTATTCTGTGATTAGAATAAGTTAATTTGGTGCTTTAAATCCATACTACTAAATTCAACTATTGTGCTCTGACATTCGTTAGCCTCCATTAACACATTAAAATAGAGTTGTGATATAATTTTCTAAATGATTTTAACAGAGACAAAAAGTCATGCAATTCACTTGGGGATGAAAAGTATGAAGGCCAAGTTCCTTCATTAGCATATTACTTCAATGAGGCCATGTGACGCTATAAAACATCAGAAGAAATTTCTTTTCTGGACTGAGAAGCTGGTTGACACAAAGTTTAGGGATTGGGAGTTGTGAGGAACAATACTGAAGTAGGATATACATGCACAATAGAAACAATTATGTGATTCTTGTCTCAGAATTATCTTCTATAAAATAGGGATGTCAGGAGTATCAATTATGTTACAAGAATAAATGATTTAATTTGCATAAACTACAAATGTGTGGCCAGGCATGGTGGCTCACCTTTGTAATCCCAGCACTTTGGGGGGCCAAAGCGGGCGGATCACCTGTGGTCAGGAGTTCATGACCAGCCTGGCCAACATGGTGGAACTTTTCAACTGAAAATACAACAATTAGCCGGGCATGGTGGCGCACACCTGTAATCCCAGCTACTCGGAAGGCTGAGGCAGGAGAATCACTGGAACCTGGGAGGCAGAGATTGCGGTGAGCTGAGATCTTGCCACTGCACTCCAGTTTCACCAACACAGTGAGGGTCCATCTCAAAAAACAAAAACCAACGTGTCTATGAATGTGAATGTAATATAATGGTATGTTAGTGCTCTTTTGTTACAACTTTAACAGTTGTATCTTAGGTTGAATGCTGGAATCAAACAAGCTTGGAACTGAATTAGGTAGTAACAGATCTTTCAGCCCTGTCAGAGGGTGACTAATATGTGATGAACCCAAAAGATAATCACAGCATTTCTTGGAAACTAGGACTAATACATGACAATTCACTAACGCAGCACCTCCTATAATGCTTCCAACACTTAACAACCCTAGCCTAATCATACGATAAGTACTCAATAGTTGGTAAGGCTGATCATGGTTAGAGAACAGTCAGGAAGAGGGTAATTAGATAGTGTAGAATGGGAGTGCAGGACCAGGAGACAGGGAGACAGAAGACAAAAATCTCTAATGACTTCTTCAAATACTATACACTGTAAAAAAACACTTGTGTAAACCTAAACGGGAAAGTTTAATTTACATTTCAAGTCTATTCATCTGATCTTCAAAGAACATATTTCCTCAGTATCTTTTAAATCATTAATTATAGATTTTATTTCACGTGTAAAATTTCTGGAACATATTTGGTCTGTGACTGACTAAATTTATAATGATATGAAAGCAAAAAAATGTAACTAACTCTAAAAGTCATGTTTGACATATTTATTTCCTGCTAAACACTTTGATACAAAGTATGCAAAGTGAATTTCTAATATAGCTTAATTATATACATCATTGACTAATTAAATCATGTTTATTTTATTTTTAATCACTAGATATCACATTTCCAAATACTTTTTATGTTTGAAGATACAAAATTTCTGAGGATGTAAATAATAAAAAACGATTGGCTTAGAATAGATTATTTCTATTTAAAACACTTTCTTTTACAATGTATTTAATCTCCCTAAAATAGCGGGTTCACAGTGCAGTTTAATCTTAGTTCTAAACTCTTGTGTCATATCTTAATGCTCTTGTTTAATAATTATTGTATCTCAGAATTACAAAAAATAAATTAATTAGTATGAATATTAAAGCTTATATGTTCTGTATGAATTCTGATAAAATTCTCATTCTTGTTCTAGTATGAACCAAATACCTGATGTTTAACAGTTGTATGATTCTGAGAAGTAAGTTGAGCTCTTTGAATCTGTTTCCTTATCTTCAAAATAGGTTAATAAAGTTTCCTTCATTTTAGATAAATAAGTTGCAGTCAGTAAATCTTCTAATATACTGCTTGTCACAAAATAGATCTTCATTAAATCAGAAGTATGAAAGGTAATTTAGCAGAGTGGTAAAAAAAAGCCAAGGATTCTGAAATCAGAACAACCTTAGAGAGAACTGGAATTCATATCCAGTGTACTTACTGTATATGTTTCAAAAATTAATTGATTTCATTGATTATTAAGAAGAAAAATGTTTATGTTGCATGATACATACACATGACATCTCCAGTACATTGTAAGTAATCACTATCATTTATAATTTGCAATTATATAATATACAATAATATGCCAACTCTGTGCTCATTAACATATTTTCTATGTATACGCTGATAGCAAGTTATTACTATATTCCAACCACTATACAAAACATTGTAATTAAAATAATTTTATTCTCAGGGATTAAGTATTTACAATATTTAAAAAACGAATAAACCACTTTTTGATAATTCAAAACATTGAAAGAAATAATTTAACTTTAATATATGAGCACTCAATTATCTATTGCTATCTCTTATGGAGCCTCAAATAGAAAAAGTCATTGAGATGATAGAAACTGTAATCAATCAACAAAAATAAAGTGATCAGGCAGAGTATGTAAAGAAATAAAGGGCTCCTAAATAGTTATCTACTTCTTCCTCCTGATTTTTTTTTTTAAGAGATGGAGTTTCACTCTTCTTGTCCAAGCTGGAGTGCAATGGCGTGATACTGCTCATTGCAACCTCTGCCAGCCATGTTCAAGTGATTCTCCTGCCTCAGCCTCATGAGCAGCTGAGATTACAGGCACCTGCCAGCACGCCTGGCTAATTTTTTGTATTTTTAGTAGAGATGGGGTTTCACTGTCTTGGCCAGGCTTGTCTCGAACCCTTGACCTCAGGCAATTCACCCTCCTCGGCTTCCCAAAATGTGTGATCCACCCATGCCTGGCTTTTCCTCCAGATTTATGTACAAATCTACACACACACACACACACACACACACACACACACACACACACACGGGCACACACACAAAAACTGCATTTATCAAATGGTATAACTAAATCTAGGGTGAAAAAGTATAAGTTTTTTCTCCTTAAATATTAAAATCTTTAAACATAAAAAAGATTTAAAGGATTTTATTTCCCAACAAAAACATGATTGTTTGATGGTAAGCATATCACCCTCTGTAGCACAATGTGAAATGTTAAGGTTAAATGTTAAATGCTAAAATGACAATAAGATTGAATTCTCCTCGATAGATAAAATAAATCTTAGAACCAATGCACAAGTATTCTTTATTTTTTCACAGGGTTGCGGTATTTACACTATCATTATATTTCTGACACCATCAATATTTTCCATAAAATGTAAGACTCTTTAACAGGCCAATGTAAGAATCTATTTTAAAAATGTAACACAATTCATTTTAATTCTGTCAAAAGTTATTTTATTATGCCACAGCCTTTAACATTATTTGGATTCTACTTGCTACCCAGCAACACATTCTTTAATTTTTCCTGGTAATATGATTTACCAAAAAGCAACACTGGCTCTTTCTTTCATAAATGTTTCTTTTCTTTTCTCTCTCTCTCTCTTTTTTTTTTTTGAGATGGCATTTTGCTCTTGTTGCCCAGGCTGTAGTGCAATGGCATGATCTCGGCTCACTGCAATCTCTGCCTCCCAGGTTAAAGCGATTTTCCTGCCTCAGTCTCCCAAGTAGCTGGGAGTACAGGTACTCATCACCACACCCAGCTAATCTTTTTGTATTTTTATTAGAGACAGGGTTTCACCGTGTTGCCCAGGCTGGTCTCTAACTCCTGAACTCAAGTGATCTACCCACCTCAGCCTCCCACAGTGCTAAGGAATGTGGAAACACTGGATTGGCTTAGTCCTCCGGCCTACATCTTGCTCTCGTTTTGGATGCTTCCTGCCCTGGAACACCAGACTACAGATTCTTCAGCTTTTGGTTCTTGGACTTTTGGCCACAGACTGAAGGCTGCATTGCCAGCTTCCCTACTTTTGAGGTTTTGGGACTCAGACTGGCTTTCTCGTTCCTCAGCATGCAGATGTCCCATTATGGGACTTCACCTTGTGATTGTGTGAGTCAATACTCCTGAATAAACTCTCCTTTATATATACATCTATCCTATTTGTCCTGTCCTTCTAGAGAACCCTGACTAATACCTGGGAACAACCCACACTGTGGTCTGCTGGGGGCGGGAGTGGGGTAAGTAGGGTGAAGAACACCAGGATAAATAGCTATGGCATGCAGGGCTTAATAGCTCGGTGACAAGTTGACAGGTGCAGCAAACCACCATGACACATGTTCATCTATGTAACAAACCTGCACATCCTGCACATATTTAACATTAAATACAATTTAAAAAAATAAACGAGAGTAACCATAATGTACGTTCTTATTGTCTAGTACCCAATTAAAAATCAATCAGACATGTGAACAAGAAAATGTGTGCAAACTCAGGAGAAAAAGAACAAAATATCTGGCAAAAAAACTTAACCTTCGATGGTTTAGTGATTGCAATAAGTACCAAAAGACTTTAAATAGAGTATTATAAATAGGTTCAGGGACTTAAAGGAAATATAGTCATGAAGAACTGTGGGACGATTCAGCTGAAAAAATATATATATATATTTAAACTCATAACTATATATATTCATATATATAAACTCTTATATAGCTAGGTATTTCTAGTGCTAAAAAGTCAATCAGGAAACTTAGATATCATTGGACATACTTAGCATAAGATTGGTGCCGTCACAAATATATGTCAGTAAACATCAAGGTAGATAAATAGAAATTATGCCACAAATAAATTATTCTTACAGGGAGAAAAAGTACTAAAGAAAAGTTAATAGGGGCTGGGCACCATGGTTCATGCCTCTAATCTCAGTATTTTGGGAGACTGAGGCAGGTTGATCACGAGGTCAGGAGTTCAAGACCAGCCTGGCCAAGGTGGTGAAACCCCATCTCTACTAAAAATACAAAAAAATAAGCAGGGTGTGGTGGTGAGTGCCCATAATCCCAGCTAGTTGGGAGGCTGAAGCAGAGAATTACTTGAACCCAGAAGGCGGAGTTTGTAGTGAGCAGAGATTGTGTCACTGCACTCTAGCCTGGGCGACAGAGGGAGACTCCATCTCAAAAAAAAAAAAAAAAAAAGAAAGAAAGAAAGAAAGAGAAGAAAACAAAAATAAAAGTTAATAGGGTGCTGGAGAGCAGAGGAAAAATATTAAAGTGAAAAAACATATGTAATTATAATACTAAAGGAGAAAAAGATAAAACAGAGAATAAAAAAATAATTCTTGGTCTCAAGTTTGAAGGAAGACATCAACTTATAGATCCAAGAAGCTGAAGAAAACAGAAACTGGATAAACAGTAAGAAAATCATACCCAGGCACTTCATAATGAAACTGCTAAAATTAAAGGATGAAGAGAAAATATTTAAAGCACCCAGAAGGAAATAAAAGTGACTATAATAAGATTTACCATCACATTCCCATTAGGGAGAAACAAAAAAGACCCGAGAACAATGAAATGACATCTTTAAATCATGCATAGAAAGGAACACATAACTGTGATGATAGAGTTACATATCCAGTGAAAATATTTGTTGCAGATGAAGGTAAAATAAAGACATGTTTAGATAAAACAGAGTTTACTGTCAGCTGGCCCGCACTGTAAGAAATGCTAACAGTGTTCTTCAGGATGAAAGCAAATGACACCAAGTAATAACTTACATCTCCAGAAATAAATAAAGATACTCAAAATGGTAAATAAGTAAGTAAATATGAATTTAAAATATTAAAATGATGAATATTAACAGAAAGACCTCATGATTTAAAATTACACATATATGAAAACCTTTAATAATAGAGATTCAAGATATATGAAGCAAAAAACTTCCAGAACCTGAGGGATAAGTAGATTCATAATACCAATCATAATCAGTGATTGGTATCACTCCTCCCTCTAGAATAACACAAGTAAAGGAGGAAATGAAAAGAAATGCACACAGTAGAAATATAAAATACCTGAATGACACTCTCAACCAGTATGACCAGTATACCCCAAAACTGGGGAAAACACACTCTTTCAAAATCGCATGTGACATTCACAAGATGTACCATATAGAGGCTGTAAAATAATTCTGGTACGTTAAAAAAAAAATCTTGCAAAGAGAATTTTCTGATCACTGAGGAATTTGATGAAAAATCATTTCCAGAAACCTATCTGAAAAATCTCTAAATATTAGTGATATGGGGATGTAAGTTTACACACACACACACACACACACACACACACACACAAACACACACACACACAGAGAGAGAGAGAGAGAGAGAGAGAGAGAGAGAGAGAGAGATAGAGATTTGGCCAAAGAAGAAATCAATTGCAAATGAAGTTAGAAAATATTTCAAACTAAATAATCATTGAAATATAAGATTTTTAAGTACTTGGGCAGCAGCTAATATGGTACATATAAATTTAAATGGTTTACAGGAAAGCAAGAGAAATTTGACTTGAATTAGCTAAGATCTCATCTCAAGAAAGTTTTAGTACAAATCAGCAAATTAAACCCATGATAAATAGAAGGAAAAATAACAATGACAATAGAAGGAAACAACAAAATAAAGACAGAAAATTAACAAAGCAAAATTTATTTACTTGAAAAGATTATTTAAATTGATTAACTCCCATAAGATTCATAAAAGAAACAAAAAAGACAATTAGAATTATCAGTATCAGGCCAGAAGCAGTGGCTAACGCCTATAATCCTAGCACTGAGGGAGACCAAGGCAGGTGGATCACCTGAGGTCAGGAGTTTGAGACCAGCCTGGCTGACATGGTGAGACTTAGTCTGTACTAAAAATATTAAAAAAAAAAAAAAAAAGCCAGTTGCGGTGGTGCATGCCTGTATTTCCAGCTACTAGGGAGGCTGATTCAGGAGAATCATTTAACCCAGGAGGTGGAGGTTGCAGTGAGCCAAGATCATGCCACTACACTCCAGCCTGGGCAACAAGAGCTAAACTCTCTCTCTCAAAAAAAAATGCTAGAATCAGAATTGAGATAGGTGCTATTACTACATATCCTAGCAACATTAGAAATGATAATGAATTCATGGTACAAACACTGCTACATTAATAAATTTGTTAACAGGAATTTAGAAAAATGGACAAATTGTTTGAAGAGTTCAAATTCATACAGTAAACATGATTAAATAAAAAATCTTAACAGCCTTTTATCTCTTAAATAAATTGTATTTATTATCAAGATCTTCCCCACAAATATTTAAGAGGTTTACACTGGTGAATCCTAGAAAGGTTAAGCAATTAATTCATATCACTCTTACTGAACTTTTTTTGTAAAACAGGAAAAAAGGTCCCCTCTGAACATATGAATCCAGTAAAACCTTGATATAAAAACATAACAAACACATTACTACAATAGGAAATTATAGACCTCCATGAATAACTTGCCTGAATACAGAAAAAAGTCATTAACAAAATACTAGCAATTGAAAACACATGCAAGTAATAAAATATATATATATATAATAATGTATTAGGACCAAGTGGAGTTACCTAGGTGTGAAAAATTAGTTTATCCTTGAAAACTGTACAATTTCATCTTCTAAGTTAAGAGAATGATTTAACTATTCTAACAGATGAAGGCAAACCATTTGATAATGGTGTTTCATTGATATAATCTGTTATGTAATTCAATATATTATAAAATAAAAAGCTGGCCAAAAGTTTAGAAAGTTTTTATTTAAGAAACAGTTTCAGGTATACCCCACATTACACTAGAGTATATATGTATTTTAGTAGTATAATTTGTACTATCCACTCCCCGTATTGTAATGGTTGACATTTTTGTGAAGGACATCAGAATACTCTATAAATAAAGCTGGAAACAGACCTCATGCTTTCTCGTTTTATCCAGAAAACCAGATTTGCCTTATATTATAAAAATAATTAATCACAGTGAACTACTAGAAAAGTCAAACTATCTCAATAACTGCTGGAAACAAATACACTTTTGATAGAAAAGAATCATTGATGGTAACATTGCACACTCGAAAAAAATAAGCATCTTTTATCTGCTAACAGGTATATTCAAAACATCTAAAGTATATATCATTCTTCAGGGATAAACTCTGAAAGCTTACTTTTGAGATATGTAAAAAAAGAAAAGTTTCCCTTACCATCACTTTCATTCAATATGGTACTAGCTTTTCCAGGTGGTATAATAAGTCAAGGAAAATAAATAAAAATATGGAGACATGCAAGAAATAGCCATATTAGTATTGGCAGATGTTATCACTATTTATAAACCCATGTTCACTGCAATTTTTATTTCAACATTTATGTTGAAGATATTTTATGATTTTTTTCAATATTATTTATAATTTTCACATTGGTTAAATAATTTTCCTGTTTCTCAGGATTTTATTATACAATGAAGTTATATATTTGCAATGAAGCCATTCCCTATGTAATTTTTTATAACATTTTACTCTAGATTAGTTTTAGGTTTAGATTTTATCAGTGAATTTCTTCTTTTTTTCCTGTGACAAATTGCTTATCAAAGAAAAAAAAATTATGATGCTGTATTTACTATCTAAAACTATTTCTGGCATGATATGATACTTCAAATCAGTGATAAATATCTGTTTATTTCCACTTAAAAAGCCTACTGCTTTTTCATTAATTAGCATCTATAATTCAGAGAAAAGTCATGTGAAATACTTTGCATTTTTTATTTAAAATGTTTTAATTTGACATATTGCAAGTATTTGACATAGTAAAACTTCCAGGACTTGCTTATACATTTGATAATTTATTATTTTTTAATTAAATTTATGTAGTTCTTAAGCAGTTAAATTTCCAAGGCAAAGTTTAAAAGACCACATTAATGAATGCATGAAAGTAAAAATTTCCTATACTATTTAGGTACTATTTTTCATAAGACAAAGGGAGAAAAATGCTTCCACAAAAAAGATAGCTATAACCAATTAAGAAATTGCATTTGAAATAATTAGTGAAGAATAATAGCCACTTAATTCATAGTCTGAATTTTACTTGCCTACAGTGTAGACCTCTACACTGTACTGCCTTAACTTTGCTTTATTCTTAAAATTTCTTATATCATAGAAATACATGCCAAATTTGAAAACCTAAATGACTTCTGATTCCAAAAACCAAAGACAATCAGTTTCTCTTGGTATTTTATTTTTCCCTTTATGTATGTATCCATAGATAATATTGTAATTTGTTTTAAGAATTAGAGTTTAGGATATCTTCTGCATAATAATTCAGGGGACAATTTGAGAACACACAAAATTATGTAAACCTAAAATTTGACAATTATAATTAAATATATATCATTCACAATATAAATTTATTAAAAAGTTGCTTTATATTATAAAACTACAGATTATAGGTTTATATTTTTTAATTGTAACACTAAAAACTTTTCTACATCAGTGTAAATTTATTATGTTTGTATACTCCTTATATTGAAAACCTTAAAATACTCTATTTCAAAATAGAAATCCTTATGCTGTTTGAGAAAATAAAGTATTATCTACTACTCTGCAATACGTTAAGCATCTAGAACAAGAAAGAATGTTATTATTCCAAGTTTAAAATAAGTATTATCTTTTCTTATCTGTTTTTGCATTTTAGTGCATATATTTTAATCTTTATCCATTGGTATATGGTTTGTAGATACTGTCAAATTTGGACATATTTGCTGTATGCCAAACTTTAGCTCCAGAATTCTATGCAGAAGTCCTACTGGAAGCAGCAGAGAAGGAGGTGTTATGGTGAGCAATATGTAAACTCTTTTTTGAGGACCATTTTGGCCAGTATCATCAGCAGCTGAACTAGGTGTTGTATGAGGAAATACCAGTTTGCTATTCTAAGATTCTATGATGGTCAATAGTATACAGTATTTTTCTCTAATGGAATAACAGAACAAAACATCTATCATATGGAACAATAGCACTCAAAAAGTTCCCTTTAATTACTTGCAAATTTACAGTCAATAAATTGACAATATTTCTATATGTATTAGTTTAATATTAGTATTTCACAGTAAGGCTACTTTGCTTTATTATGCCTTACAGATATTGCATTTTTTTTACAAACAAAAAGGTTCTGGTAACTCGGTCTTGAGCAAGTTGCAGGCACCATTTTTCCTACAGTATGTGCTCAGTTCATGTCTCCGTCACATTTTGGTAAGTCTCACAATATTTCAAACTCTTTGTTGTTACATTATGGTGATTGTGATCAGTTATCTTTAATGTTATTATTGTCATTATTTTCAGTTGCCATGAACTGCACTCATAAAAGATGGCAAACCATTAAAAAATAATGTCCGTGTTCTTAACTGATAAATGTGTGCTCCACTGAATAGCCAGTCCTTCATCTCCCTCACTCTCCTTAGGCATCCCTATTCCCTAAGACACAACAGTTTCAAAACTAGGTCGACAATAGCCTTACAATGGCCTCTAAGTGTTCAAGTGAAAGGATGAGTCACACACCTCTCTATTTTAATCAAAAACTAGAAATGATTAAGGTAACTAAGGAGGCATGTTGAAAGCCGAAACAGGTCAAAAGCTAGGGTTCTTGTGAAAAACATCCAAGTTTTAAATGCAAAGGAAAAGTTCTTGAAGGAAATTAAAAGCACAATTTCAGTAAACACAGACAAAATAACAAAGCAAAACAGACTTATTGATAATATAGCGAAAGTTGGAGTGGTCTGGAAAGAAGATCAAACCACATACAACATTCCCTTAAGCCAAAACTCATCCAGAGAAATGCTCTAAATCACTTCAATTTTATGGAGGCTGAGAAATAAGAAAGCACAGAAGAAAATTATGTCTCTTTCTTCTGTAAGAAAGAGATTGGTTCATGCAGTTTAAAGAAAAAAGCCACCTCCTTAATATAACAGTGCATGGTGACACTAGTGCTGATGTAGAAGCTGTAGCAAGTTATCCAGAAGAGCTACACTACCCAAAATATTTTTAATGTAGAAAAAACAGTCTTATGTTGGACAAAAATGCCATTTAGGACTTTTGCAATTAGAGAGAAGACAATGTCTGTCTTTAAAGCTTTAAAAAAAAAACAAACCACAATGATTCTCTTGTTAAGGGCTCATGAACTTGGTGACTTTGAATTGAGCCCAATGCTTATTTATTATTCTGAAAATCCTAAGTCCCTAAGAATTATTCTGAATCTACTCTGTGCTTGTTAAATGAAACAGCAAGTCTGGATCATAGCACATCTGCTTAAAGCATGGCTTACTGAATATTTTAAGTGCACTATTGAGACATACTGCTCATAAAAAACTAAAAAAGTTTCCTTCCAAAATATTACTGCTTATTGACAATGCACCTAGTCAACCAGGAGCTCTGATGGAGATGTGCAAGGATATGAATCTTGCTTTTATGACTGCTATCGCCACATTCATTCTGCAACACATGGATCAAAAAGAACTTCTCTTTTCTAGTCTTGTAATTTAAGAAACACATTTTTGTAAGGCTACAGCTGCCACAGAAACATCTGGGCATGATACATTGAAAACTTCTTGGAAAGGATTCACCATTCTTGATGTCATTAAGAACATTCATGATTTATGCCAAAAGGTCAAATATTTATATTAACAATAGTTCGGAAGAAGTTGAATCTAATCCTCATGGATGGCTTCAAGTGGTTCAAGACTTACCGATGTGGTGCAAATACCAAAACTAGAATGAGAAGTGGAGCCTGAAGATGTGAATGAGTTGCTAAAATCGCCTGATAAAACTTGAACAGATTAATTGCTTCTTATGGATGAGCAAACAAAAAGGTTTCCTGACATGCAATCTACTGGGGAAGATGCCTTGAAAATTGATTAATGATGAAAAATGATTTAAAAGATTATGTAAATTTAGTTGATAAAGGCTTTAAGATAATTGACTCCAATTTTGAAAGAAATTCTACTATGTGTAAAATACTATGAAACAGTATTATATGCTGCAGAGAAATCTTTCAAAAGGAATCAATTGATGCAGCAAACTTTATTGTTGTCTTATTTTAAGAAATGGGTACAGCCATCACAATTTTCAGCCTCTACCACTCTGCTCAGTCAGCAGCTATCAATACTGAGACAATACCCCCCACCAGCAAAAAGAGTATGACTTGCTGAAGACTCTGATAATTGTTAGCCCTTTTTAGAAATAATGTAGTTTTAATTAATATATGTACATTTGTATTTTCTACATAATGCTATTACACTTAATATACTTAATATAATGCATTGTAGTATAAATATAACTTTTTATATGCACTGGGAAACCAAAATAATTTGTGTGACTCTCTTTATTGCAATATTTGCTTTATTGCAGTGGCCTATAACCAAACCTGCAAGATCTCCAAGGTATGCCTGTAAGTCTAGAAAACGTGTTTTTGTCAGATACCTTTGTTCCAAAGTACAGAACCTCAAAAAATCTTAATGGTTTATTATGTAATATGAACTTTAATAATTCACCATATATTTATACCCATTATTGTATTGCATAAGACAAAAGTAGTATACAACCAAATAATTTTCCATATAATAGTTTGGATATCATGAAATATTTTTCTGGAGTATTAAAGTGAATGTTGACTAAAATAAAAGCATTCTAGTCTGTATATTAAAAATCATATAATTTTACATCTGATACAAAATTATTATAAGAATAATTTTTATTTATATTGCCATGGTCATACAGATATAGATTTTGGAAGAGTTTTCTGATGGTAACATATGTCAATATAACTCATTTTTAATTTAAATCCAATATACATAAAAGAATTAGCCATGAATGGAAACATTTCCACACAGAAAAAATAGTACAATTTTGGGACTGAAAAATCTAGCTTTTAATTCTTGCTTTACCTCTTACTTTTCTTTTGGTTACATAAGTCCCGGAGCCTCCGTTTTCTCAGACACAAATGGAGAAAGATGCCCCTTTCCACACAACACTTGTATGATGGTTAAATGAACAAATTAATATAGCAGTTAGCACTGTGTCTGGCCTGTGCTAGGTACTCAAAAAATGCTAATGCTCTTCCCCATAAGTTTCTTACATTTTTATATAGACTTAATTGAAAAATCTATAATCTTTTTTACTGATATAGATTATTCTAGTTGTAGAAAATTATTTTTAAAAGCAAGAAAAAATTGAAATTATAGTATCAGTGGGATCCTGATCAGTCTAAAAGTCTTTTTAGATGGAAATGTTACACTTCAACGAGAAATATGACAGCATTGAGAAAAACTGCTTAAAGGAAACACACAAATTGCAGCTCCATTTTAAAAATTATGTCTAAAAATTAATATATAAAATATAATATCAGAGTATAATTATTTTACTTAGATTAACCAAAGATGAATGATAGTCATATTACTTTTAATGTGAAAAGAGGTGCCAAAAAGGACATCTGAAATCACTTTAGCTCGTTAAGTGTACCATTAAATCCCAATGAAATTTATGTTTGAATTCTACAATGCATCTCAATCTGAAACTTCCACTACTAATTGGTAAATTATTCCTCTTAACTTCCTATCAGGTTGGCCTTGCCAATCTTATTCCCTTGTTCACAATTTGTCACTTGCTCATTTCTAATGTCAAGATTCAAACTACTAAGGGACAGCCATGAAATTCTGCTGCCTGGTTGTACCATGAAAGTCACTGATCTCCAGGAATAATAAAGATCTATATATTTTATTAACTGGTTATCATATTCAACTCAACAATATTTATTAAAAACCTTCTATACAGGTATAATTTTGGTATTTATTTTAGGGATACAGTTTCTCAAAGAGCCTGGAATTTGGTGGAGGAGCTACAGCAACACATCTATAGATACGTGTTAGACAAAGGAGCAAAAAGATGACATCAATTATCGGTTAAAACTAAGTTAGTTTTATCCCTGAACAGCAGTGGTTTTCATGGCACACACAGGCAGCAGAACCCTGTGGCTGTCCAACAGAAGTCTCATCACAAGCTGTTTCTCTTTCCTTCATGTTTTAAGTGACCTGCTACCACATACTACTCTACCTCCAGCTCTGTTTTCTGTTCCAAGTTGCAATGAACATTTCCAAACATATGTTTTATTAGTAAGGAACAGTAAAAACACAAGAGACTAAATGAAAACCAATAAAGTTATAATAACTATTGGTTTTTTTGAGACAGTTTCGCTCTTGTCGCCCAGCCAGGAGTGCAGTGGCGCGATCTCAGCTCACTGCAACTTCCACCTCCCAGGTTCAAGTAATTCTCCTGTCTCGGCCTCCAGAGTAGCTGTGATTACAGGCAGGCACCACTATTCCAGCTAATTTTTGTATTTTTTAGTAGAGATAGGGTTTCACCATGTTGGCCAGGCTGGTCCTGAACTTCTGACCTCAGGTGATCCACTTGCCTCGACCTCCCAAAGTGCTGGGATTACAGGCATGAGCCACAGCGCCCTGCCCATAAAATGTTTTTAATGAGAAGCATCTTGAAGGGAAGAAAATGAGATTCTTTTCCCCAAGCCATACCTATATATGTTTTTGGCTGAGTCAGTTCACACCAAAATTATTGAGAAGTTGGGCTCCTGGCCAATTACTCATTTGTGAACCTTTAGGCCTGACTACAGGAAATTACAAAGGCTTTACCTGGCAGGTGTCAGAGGAGAAATCTATCCTCTGTACAACAGAGTTGGTGCACAGTCAGTGCACTGCAGTCTATGATGAGAATTGCAGTCAGAGACTCAGGATGTGCTGGCCAGCCATTCTCTTATGCGTATCTTCATTCCTAGCCCAGGGTCCTATGGAAGAGTCTTTCCTTAGACACCTCAGCTGAGGCCTTTTAGTGGGGACATGAGGGACAATTAGGAGACACTTTTCTCTACTAGGTTTTGGTATTTTTATTTCCTAACTCTTACTTCCTCTTCCCCTTCCCTCCCCACCCCCTGCTCCAGGTCCATAAAACCGCAGAGCCTCTTTGTTCAGCTTCACTGTGCAGTGTGGTGACTCACCATTTTTGTGCTAATCCAGCTGACCCTTGGCAGGTGCTGTTTCATGTGGGAAAATGAACAGTGGAGTGAGTTAGTTCCAGGTCTCATTTAGCCTCTGGCTCATATTTTCATGCTAAGTGATCACAGTCTTGACAGTTCCTTTCATTTTGGTTTGTGGTTTCCATCAGCTACTACAGCACCTGGCAATACAGCTCTCTCCAGGTCAGCTCAAGCCCTTGAAATTATGTGCTTTATAAGCCTTTCTTGTTTGTGAAACAGAGGCAGCAATAACCTCATCATAAGTATAATAGACGGTATATGTGAATCTCCTAGGACAAAACCGGCACTGAACAGTAGTAATTTCAAAACCACAATTGTAACTGGAAATGTGAAGGATCAGGAAAAAAGTTAATGATGGTGACTGGATATAGCAATAACTTTAAACATTGATATGTCTTTACAAAGATGAATAACAAATATCATGACTTCAAACTATACACGGTTCATTCAATCACCTCAAAGTCAACATATGCATGTGAAAACTATATTATCATTCCAAAAGAAAACCAACTAAAACAATTCTTCTTTTCTGCCAATGATACTATCATTTTTTGTCACATGACCCCAAAATATTTACTTATATCTTGTGTCTGCTTTTGTCCTCATCTGTTGACAGAACTTTGCTTTATATGAACTTGCCACAGAAACAAATTCTTTATCACTTTTTTTTAATTTTTATTTTTGAAAGAAAGGAAAAGAGAGAAAAGAAGAAAGAGCAAAAGAAAGAAAAAAAAGAATGGAAGAAAGAAAGAGGAAGAGAAAGAGGGAGAGAGAACGGGATTCTTGTTCTATTGCCCAGGCTAGAATGCAGTCTAAAAATGGTTATTAAAAACCTCTTTTATGCCTATAATTGTGCTTAATAATGGAGACAGGAAGGAATAAGGGATGAAAATAACAAACAAGCAGCCAACCAATATTTTATTTAAACCTGTGAAACACTATGCAATTGCTGAAGAGTGATTTACTTACAATTATGTGGTCACTTTTAAAATAGGTGTAATGTGATACTGAGAAAAATGTATGTTTTGTGGATTTGGGGTGGAGAGTTCTGTAAATATTTGTTAAGTTTACTTGTTCCAGGTCTGAGTTCAAGTCCTGAATACCCTTGTTAATTTTCTATCTCGCTGATCTGTCTAATATTGACAATGCAATGTTAAAGTCTCCCACTATTATTGTGTGGGAGTCTAAGTCTCTTTGTAATCATTAAGAACTTGCCCTATGTATCTGGGTGCTCCTGTATTGGGTACGTATATATTTAGGATCGTTAGCTCTTCTTGTTGCATTGATCCTTTCACCACCATGTAATGTTCCTCTTTGTTTCTTATTGTCTTTGTTGTCTTAAAGTCTGTTTTATCAGAGATGAAAATTGCAGCTTCTGGTTTTTTTTTTTCCCTCCATTTGGTTGGTAAGGCTTCCTCCATCCCTCTGTTTTGAGTCTTTGTGTATCTTTGCATGTGAGATGGGTCTAGATACAGCATACCGATGAGTTTTAGCTTTTTATCCAATTTGTCTGTGTCTTTTGATTGGGGCATTTAGTCCATTTAATTTTAGGATTAATATTGATATATGTGAGTTTGATACTGCCATTTAATGCTAGCTGGCTGTTTTGCCCATGAGTTGATATAGATTCTTCATTATGGTGACACTCTTTACCTTTTGGTATGTTTTTGGAATGGCTGATACTGGTTGTTCCTTTCTATGTGTAGTGCTTTTTTGGAAGCTCTTGTAAAGCAGGCCTGTTGGTGTTGAAATCTCTGAGTACTTGCTTGAGACCCAATCTGAAAGTCGGCAATTACAAAGACGACAGGTGGTTATATCCACAAAAATGGGAAGAAACCAGTGCAAAAAGCCTGAGAACACCTGAAATCAGAATGCCTCCCCTCCTACAGTGGATCACAGCTCCTCATTAGCAAGGGAACAAGGCCTGATGGAGAATGAGTGTGATGATCTCACAGAATCAAGCTTTAGAAGGTGGATAATAAGAAACTTCTGTGAGCTAAAAGAACATGTTCTAACCCAATGCAAAGAAACTAAGAATCTTGAAAGAAGATTTAACAAAATGCTAACAAGAATGGACAACTTAGAGAGGAATATAAGTGAATTGATGGAGCTGAAAAACATAACACGAGAACTTCGCAAAGCATGCACAAGTTTCAACAGCCGAATTGACCAAGCAGAAGAAAGGTGTACCTGAATGTGACGAAGAGAATGAATCCAAGCTGGAAAATACTCTTCAGGATATTAGCCAGGAAAACTTCCCCGACCTAGCAAGGCAGGCCAATATTCAAGTCCAGGAAATACAGAGAACACCACAAAGATATTCCTCAAGAAGGGCAACCCCAAGGCACATAATTGTCAGATTCACTAGGGTTGAAATGAAGGAGAAAATGCTAAGGGCAGCCAGAGAGAAGGTTCGGGTTACCCACAAAGGGAAGCCCATCAGACTCACAGCAGATCTCTCAGCAGAAACCCTACAAGCCAGAAGGGAGTGGGGGCCAGCATTCAACATCCTTAAAGAAATGAACTTTCAACCTAGAATTTCATATCCAGCCAAACTAAGCTTCATAAGTGAAGGAAAAATAAAATTTTTTGCGAACAAGCAATTTCTTAGCACTTTTATCTGTTTTCTTAACAGGAATCTGACACAAATGCTCTTCTGAATTTTCCAATATTCTCATAATATACATGTTCAATAATAAACAATCAAGGAAAATATAAGCAAATTAATTCATTATATGTCATGCTAATTGATTAAATGTACCAGGCAATTTTTGTATTGATTTAGGTTCAAGAAAACTTATTCTTCACTGGTTCCTTATACCAAAAGCCACTACAGCAATGTAATTGTTTGATTCTACACCCTATGAATAATATTTGCCCATTTCTACCTTCATAATAAAGTCCCTACAATTAGAGTTTTCTCACATTCCTTTAAAATTATTCTAACTCTTCTTGTCTTTCAAGAATAAAGTTTGAATTTCTCCATTAAACTTTTTAGTCCACCAATTCATAATCTGTCCTTCTATTAATAATTCATGTGGCCGTATGCAGTGGCTCACACCTGTAATCCTGCATTTTCAGAGGCCAAGGCAGGTGCATCATCTGAGGTCAGGAGTTCAAGACCAGCCTGGGAAACATGGCAAAACCCCATCTCTACTAAAAATATGAAAATTATCCAGGAATGGTGGCAGGCACTTGTAATTATAGAAGTTACTCAGGAGGCTGAGGCAAGAGAATCACTTGAATCCAGGGGGCAGAGGTTGCAGTAAACCTAGATTTTACCACTACACTCCAGACTGAGTGAAATAGTGAGACTTTGTCTCCAAATAAATAATAAATAAATAAATTTATTAATTAAAATAATTCATTTGACACATAACACTAATTTGACACTTGATGCTATGTTATTAAATTTATTTAGTAATATGACTATTATTCAGGGTGCCATAGAACCTCCTTTGACACACAAATTACTACAAAATTTTGACTGGACAACACTAATAACAAGCTAAAAGATTTAAACTACATTTTTATTATTCATATAAGAAAAATAGTTTCAAATTTGCACAAGTGCCCAAATAAATTTGGTAATTAAAGGACATTTTACAGTGAATTTTAGCCTATTATTTATGTGAGAACTCAGGTAAAGTATTTTCTTACCATTTCTCATTTAAAGTTCCTTCAATTTAGAAGTACAATGAAGCTATATTTGGTTCATGTAAAATTTATCTCAGCGTATAGAAAGATTAACTCAAATTTTGACACCTATTTTCAATTGAGTGACTTTTCCACTTCACAGAAGTAAATTTTTAAGAGAAAAATGCATTCGAGTTAACATGGGGCAATAATACATTTAGACATTGTTGTGTGGTTTTTCAAAGTCCTAAAAATCAAATTATTTAATGACCAATAACATGTCTTTCTAAACAAATAATCTGGCCACAAATAACTTTCTATAAATGCAAGTGTATTCTGTTGACTATTCTTTTACAATTATAGCTTGTGCATTTAACTCTGTGAATTTATGTCAAGAAAATGTATATTCTCTAAAATAGTCTGAGTTTAAAGAAAGAGTTTATTATCGATTTCTGCATTTTTAATTAGATGGTGAATATTACATATTTCTGCAAAGTATGTATTGGAGTCATATATACTTTTGTCTAATTTGTTTACAAGTTGATTTTTTAGTATTTTCATTAATAAAATATTCAAATATAATAGGTTAAAGTTTTAGAAAATGAAGAAGGGAATTTAAATGAGGACCAAAGAAATAAGAGTGAAAGTCCTTTGAGGGATGGAAAACTAAATCTTATTAAATTTTCACTATTTACCTAGCTTTATGCTAAAGATGTATATTTCATTTAATATAGTTTCTTTTTCACAAATCTCTAAAGGGAAGTTGCTAGAATGAATTTTGTTTTCCTTATAAGTAAGAAGGTTGTTATTTAGAATGATTGTTAGTTTTTCTAACATATTGTTACCTAAGAAATGATAGCAGTGTTTCTAACATAGGCATTTTATGGGTGCATGTCTCTTTTAAGCCAGAGATCACATTGAAGTCTCCAAATGTATTAAATAGTAAAAATGTTTGGCATCCCTCAAAACTATTCCTAATACTTAATTTTATTACTAGATTATATAGCTTCCCTTCTTGTGTTTCTGTTTTTGGACAGTCTCCCTCTGGCGCCAGGCTGGAGTGCAGTAGCATGATCTCGGCTCACTGCAACCTCTGCCTCCCAAGTTCAAATGATTCTCCTGCCTCAATCTCCCACAGTAGCTGGGACTACAGGTTCACGCCACCACACCCAGGTAATTTTTGTATTTTTAGTAAAGACAGGATTTCACCTTGTTGGCCAGGATGGTCTCAATCTCTTGACCTCGTGATCTGCCCTCAGCCTCCCAAATTGCTGGGATTACAGGCATGAGTCACCTCACCCAGTCTAGCCTAGCTTCCCCTTTTATTCAGTCAAATTACAGGAAGCATAAAGTATATCTTTTAAAATATCATCCTAGTGTGTTTAGTAACTGTAGATGCAGGAAGTTGAAACCATTGTTGAAGTGAAATTTTAAAACAGTAAAAACACAAATATGAGACAAATATAAAATGAGCATGAGACAACGGTTTATTTAATTCATTAATAAGAACCATAGCAACATAACAAAGTTAGTTCAAAGTCTTTTTGAGGAGTAGAGATTTATTTAATTTGAGAAAGATATGCTAAAATAAGTTTGTTATGTTAACACAAAGCTGGTTAATGTCCTACAGGGCAATGTAACAATTACTTTGGAATTATCTTTTCTATAGGATATAAATCATTCAAATATTTTTTAGACAACATATACACAAATCAACATTCTTAATCACAAAATTTGTGCTCTAATAAAAAATTAATGTCCAAACAAAGCTATATCCCTGGGCAATTAAATACTTTTTCGATGGGAATGTTAGACCATGCTACAACATGACTTTGAAAGCTTTGTCACCTATTTGTTCACTTCCAAGTGGTGATGCTTTCTTACTAACATTTGCAAGTGTGCAGGAGAGATAATGACACAAAACCTTCAAGTATCAAGACCTCCTTTCCTAAAGAAAGGGAGAGACATTATTTAGAGCTATTAACTCTAAGGCATTAGCCAAAAGATAGCCCTCTATTTGCTCTAATATAAGCTATAAATCAATCATCCAGCAATCTCACTACTGAATTTGTAGCCAAAGGAAGTGAAATTGGTATCTTGCCAAGATATCTGCACCCTCAATGTTTATTACAGCATTAGTCACAATAGCCAAGATATGGAAACCAACGAAATATCCATCAACTGACAAATAGATAAAGAAAATATTGTATAAATATTAAATGATATAGTTCCCAGTTTTAAAAAACAGGAAACCTCTGCCATTTGTGACAATATCCATGAACCTGGAAGACATTATGTTAAGAGAAATAAGCCAGATACAGAAAGACAAATACCCCATGATTTTACACATATGTAGAAAGTAAAAAAGCTGAACCAATAATCAGAGAGAGTAGAATGGTGGTTGTCAGGATCTGGGAATAAGAAAAATGGGAAGACATGGTTCAAATAGTTCAAAGTTTCTATAATGCAGGATGATTAAATCATTGAGATCCAATGAACAGACTGGTGACTATAGGTAATAATGTTTTATTGTATATTTGAAATTGTTAAGAAAATATGTATGCTAATTACTATCATCACACACAAAAAAAATGGTAACTCCATGAGGTGAGGTAATAGATATGTTAATTGCTTGATATGGTAATCCTTTCACAATGTATATGTGTAACAGACTATCACACTGTATGTCATAAATGTATACTGTAATTTTTATTTATCAATTATACTTCAAAAAAGCTGAAAAAAATCTTGTCATTGAAACTGTGTTTGTCTCAGATTTTCTCTTAAAATCTTATCTTCCTTTTACACAAAATGTCAATCCACTGAAGATTAACTTCATTTTTGATGTTGGAGTTGTTCTTATTACAAATTAAAAAAAAAATCCATCTAGCAAATCTAACATCACATAATACAAAATATTTCCCACACCCTAAACTTATACGTATCTGTTGACTCTTTGTAAGAGCTCATTGCTAAAGTTGTTGAAAATGTCCATTCAAGTTAATGCTTTAGAGTTAGTTACCATACTATAGCATAGTAGAGCATGGTAGAGCAGAAATAAGTAAGAGAGGGATAGCTATTTTTTCTTATGAACCACTACTGATTCATTATGTTTAGACAAAAGTTGTAACAAAATCATATTGCATTTTCTCCACGGAAAGAAATGTTATTCATCATGATAATGTCAGTATAAAGATACTTGAACATTGGCTATAATTTGAGAACATTTACTAGACATATCCACCATAAATATAATTCATTTTCAGGAGTAAAAAGCAGTAATTTGCAAACAGTTGCCAACAAACATGTTTCTAATACAACTTTGATTTCACATACCTCTGCATCAACAAATGCCTTAAGTGGGAAAAAAATCATTTTTTCTATTATTTGTGTTTTTGTTCCCTTGTGTAATTTAAAAACATATGTAGTTATGAAGAAAAAATATGATGGTATCCATTGTATTCTAAAACTCGGCTAATTGACAGAAAAAAAATATCCTTGAAGGAAAGGTAAAATTGGATATAATTAAATAATTTATTTTCCCTTCTGATTGGTCACCTTTAATACTCTTAAATTTCTGTCCCTAAAGTATTGAATACTCAGAATTATACTGTTAATGGTGTATATGGATACTGTTAAAGAACATAAAAATCTACGAAACTTTATTTGGAGTCAAACTGTACCAAAAGGGGCAAGATAAGGCAAATAAGAATCAAATATAAAGTAATTGGTTATCTTTCTATATCAAACATTATCCACAATATCTTGTGTCTTCAATCATATAAGAAGATTTTAATTTTTTGAATTCTGGTGGTTGTTAAGCAATTAAAGCACTATAATTTTCCTCTTAGTTCTGAAAAAAAGTAATTTTGGAGCAGATACATCTCTGACAATCTAGGCACTATTAAAAATGTGAGACAGAAAGCTAACCGTAATTAAAGGGTAATGAAAAGTCTATTGTGAAATGATGATTATATACTTGAGGGGATTGGCAAGATCACTTTGCATAAGCTACGTATTCTTCCCATGGTGCTTGCTCTTCTGTGCTACGGAACTGAAAAGTTGCTTAATATAGGTGTATTATTTATTTAATTACAGTTTCATCTAAATATATGACCCAGGTGTCTAGAGGATGATATGCTACAAAAAACATAGATTATTATTGTAATTACAGAGTTAAAAATCAATTTAAATAAATTTTGAGAAATTGGTGGAGTACAAAGCCCCAGGAATCTGACTCTACACCTAGACAATAACTGCACTGGCAGCCTTTGTCTGATGTAACTGTTTTTAAATTGTAGAGTCTGTGAAAGGCTTGGAAGGAAATTTCTGATGAATTTCAGTCAATTTCAGCTATTATTGTCATAGCAGCCACCCATTCCCTGGCTGGCAGCTAAGCACATCTTCTCGGAGCAGCTTTCACATAGCTTGTAGGAGCCGTGGTTGGGAAAGGGGATCCTATCATCGAAATATGGGGATTTGTACTCTGATTGCTGCTTCTGATCCCACAGGTTCAGATGACGAAGTGGGTGGCCACTGTTTTCACCATGTTGCAAGCTCCCCTTCCTCAGCTAAAGTGACTTGCAGAGGATTTAAAGGTTCAGTGCCCTTTTCCTCCCTGCTTCCTTCATTGTTTTCTTCTTCACCTTTTGGGAACAACACTTTAAAGATAAGAATTTTCAAAGGAAACTTGCATATAGAGAAAACTAGAAAGTGACTGGATTTGCCTAGGAGAATGCACAGGCTCAGAAAATTTCTTAGAAAATCTTACATCTCAGACAGATCTTTGGCACACAGACAGCCTATGACAATAAATGCAAACGAAAACAATAAATAAATACATCAAAAAGAAGAAAATTCTGGGGAAGAAAGAGAATCTGATTTTCAGTTACAGTATTAGATTCAACTGTCTAGTTTTCTATAAAAATATAGCATATTTTTCTATAAAAATATAGCATATTTTTATATGCTATATTTTTATAGCATATGAAGAAATGGGAAAGCCTGGCCCATTCAAAGGAAACTAGTAAATCGACAGAAACTATCCCTGAAGAAGACCTGATATCAGGTCTATGCAACAAAGATTTCAAACAATTGTTTTCTAGATTCTCGAAGAACTAAGAAAGATGTGAAGAATGTCAAGAAAATTATGTGCAAACAAACATCCATTAAAGAATTAGGAAACGTAAATAGAAACCAGAAAGAAATTCTGGAGCTGAAAATACAGTAACTAAAATGCAAAGTTCACAGATAGGATTCAAATCCAGATTTTAACAGGAAGAAAAAAGAATCAGTGAACCTGAACGTAAGACAGTAGTAATCACTGAGCCTCAGGAACAGAAGGAAAAATGATTGAACAAAAGTTAACCAAGCCTACGTGATTTGTAGAATACCATCAAGAGTTCCAACATATGAATTGTGGAATCTTCAAAAGAAGAAGAGGAAGAACAGAAAATATTTGAAAGATAATGGCTGAAAACTCTCCCAATTTAATAAAAAACATGAATCTAAACATCAAGAGTCTCAACATACTCCAAGCAAGATGAACTCAAAGAGTCACACACCTAAACACATTACAGTCAAATCTTCAAGAGCCAAAAGAAAGAGAGAATTTTGAAAGCAGCCGGAGAGCAGCAATGCATTACATACAAGAGATCCTTACTATAATTGTTCACAGCATTTTTAATCAGAAACTCTGAAGGTCAGAACATGGTAGGTTAATATATTCAAAGTGCTAAAAGAAATATTCTGCCAACTAATAAGTCAGAAATAGGCTTAGCTCCTTCAAACTAAAGAAGAATTAAGATATCCTCACATAAACAAAATCTGAAGGAATTTAATATCTGTTCTCCTGTCCTGCTAGAAATACTTAAGGGAGCTCTGCAGGGTGAAGTGAAAGTTTACTAGACCATAACTGAAATCTGTATAAACAAATAAGGATCTTAATAAAGATAAATGGAAGGACAATTATAAAAGCTAGTTTTGTTGTAATAGTACATTGTAGCTCCACTTTTTAATTTCTACATGATAAAAGCCAAATTATTACAACTTTGGTTTGTAACTCCACATTTCTTTTTCTATATAACTTGTTGAGACTACTTCATTTGAATTAAGTATAAGCTTATATTTTGTGGTATGCAATATAAAAAGATGTGATTTTATGACATCAACAACTAAAAGTGTAGGTGGACGTTGTTAAGGGAGCAGAATTTTGTATGTTACTGAAGTTGGTATTCAAATTAGAGTGGTTTAAGTTGAAAATGTTAAATGGATTTCCTATGGTATCCACAAGGAAATACTATAGAATACATGTAAAAGAAAATGAGAAAAGAATTAAAACTTCTCACTACAAAATATCAACTACCCACAAAAAAGATAATAAACAAGTAATGACAGGAAAAAAAGCTCTAAGGCATATGGAAAACAAATAGCAAAATGAGAAATAAAGTTTTTCCTCACCAGTAACTGTTTTCAACTTTACAAAGATATAGTTGAAAAATAAAAATTGTATATGTTTAAGGTATGCAGCTGGATGATTTTATATATGTATACATTGTGAAATATTTGCCACAGTTAAGTTAACTAATGTAGCCATTACCTCAGATGGTTACCTTTTGTGTGTGTGTGTGGGGCTGGGGGTGATATCACATAAGACCTCTTAAATTTCACTAAGACACTCTGAGCAAATTTTATGTATACAATACAACATTGTCTATTATAAGCATATTGTTCTGGCAATATACAAAAATGATTTCCAGAACTTACCTTGCTTAACTAAAATTTGTACCCCTTCACCATGTAAGTATTACTTTAAATGGCAATGAATTAAACTTTCCAATCAAAAGACAAAATTGGCAAAATGTATAAAATCATGATAGCTACATGCCTTTTTACAAGAGACTCACTTTAGAAAGATACAAATATATTGAAATGAAAAGAAGGAAGAAGATACGCTAATAGTAACCAAAATACAGCAGGATGGCTATACTAATATCAGAAAAAATGGAAATTAAATTTTAAACTGTTACAATATATAAGGAAGAAAATTACACTTTAATAAAATTTCAATCCAATGAGATATAATTAAATATTTACATTTGATAAGACAAGGAGTGAATCTTGAGGATATTCTGCTAAGTGAAATAAGAACCAAAAGATAAATATTTTATCATTTTACTTATATGAACTACTTAGAGTATGAAAAATCAGACAGAAAGCAGCATGGTGGTTGCTGGGGGGTGAAGAGGAAGGAAGAATGGGGCATTCATGTTTCATTGGTATACAGCTTCAGTTTTACAAGATGCAAAGAATTATGAAGATGAATGCTGGAGATGGTTGTGTAACATTATGTATGTATTTAATACCACTGTCCCTCATACTTAAAATGATGAAGTGGTCCCGGCACAGTGGCTCACGCCTGTAATCTCAGCACTTAGGGAGGCCGAGGTGGGCAGATCACCTGAGGTCAGGAGTTCCAGACCAGCCTGACCAACATGGAGAAACTCACTCTCTACTAAAAATACAAAATTAGCCAGACATGGTGGCACATGCCTGTAGTCCCAGCTACTCTGGAGGCTGAGGCAGGAGACTCGCTTAAACTCGGGAGGCAGCGAGTGCAGTAAGCCAAGATTGCACCATTGCACTGGGCAACGAGATCGAAACTCTGTCTCAAAAAAATAAATAAATAAATAAAAGATGAAATGGTAGATTTTTATGTTATGTGTATTCAACCACAATTTAAAAATTGGAAAAAATCAATTTAAACATTCACCTTGTGTATGGACATAGAAATGTTGGTTTATATAAGTCTTGTTTTGCTAAATACATGAGTTAATATTTTTATATGATAATTTACAGTGTTTGAAAAGCATTAAGTATTCATTAAGTGCTATGATTGTGTTAAATGTTTTAAATATAAATGAGCATTTCAAAAATCAGATTCAAAAATGAGTTTAGTTCTCATATTCAAGCCTATTCTTGTTCATAATAGTAGCCTATTCTTAGACATAAGAATGGACTTTGAACTTCACTGAATGTACCAGGCTCTCTCAAGTCTGTGATTCCTTTACCAGGAACACTAATCTATTGCACTCTTTCACCTTGCTATCACCTGAACTGAAAGACCAGTGTGTTCTTAGAAGTGCTGTATGGCCTTCTCCAATTATATTTGACTTCCCTTTCTGGTTATTACATAGTGTATATATTTCTGAAACTGTTTTATATCGCATTATTAAATATAATGGAGTTGTTTTTTTTTTTTTTTTTTTTACTTTTCAATTAGTAAGATTTTGAAGACTGGAATGACATCTCTTACAATTATATCTCTAGTATTTAACTGAATGCCTAGAAAAGCATAGCAGTTAAATCAATAATTGTTAAATGCATGAAGATTAAACAATGATCATGTATGTATTTCTCCTCATCTTTTTCTTGCCTACTTTATTGCACATGATGGGAGATTAAATTGAAAGTGTAGTAAAAAATCAATACATTTAATGAAAACTGTTATTAAAGAAATTGAATCTAGAAATTGTTGAGCTGTACTAGGTTTAAATGATTGCCAATAAGCATCAGTTGATGGATAATTCTGCACATGGCTACCATAAGAAAATAAAATCTTCAACAAAATTTTATATAAGGTAATTCACAAAAATTCAACCATGCATAATTTCAAATATAAGAACCATCACTACATGACTTGTTATTTATGCATCTAAATAATAGTGAGTACCCACTATGTGTGAGCACAGTTTAAACATCGTAACACAAAGTTGAATCAGTAAAGGTCTTTTGCACAGAATTTCTAGTCCAGAGAAGAAAAGCAAGAACAGTAATAGTTCTATTCTGGTGCAATAAGAACTCTAGGTTTTGGATGAAGAACTTAAAAAACGAGCAAGTACAGGTACAAGAGGCATTTGTTTACTTTTAATGACACGCTGCATTTAGGTAGATAAAAACAAGAGAAGGTTTTTCATTAGAAAGGGAGAGAAGAATGTGTTCAAGAACAGTAGTAATAAAACAACACAATCAGAGAACAGCTTGTGTTATGGAGAGCTTGTATTAAAGAGTGAATATGGGAGAATAGTAGGAAGAATTAATAGAGAAATAAGTTTTCTGGAATAAGCTAAAGATTTTATTTTTTTCTCAGAAAGCTACAAGAAGCCATTAAGGGATTTTAAGAGGAAAGTGAAGTGGTCGCATGTAAATTTTATGAAGATTTCTCTGGCTATAATATGAAGTGCAGGTTCAAAGTGAAGGAGCAGTCTCAATAGGCAAGGATAAAGTCTGAAGGTGAGAGATGACAAGACTTAAACTAAGACAGCTACAGGGGAAATGAGAGGACATAATGAATTGGAGATAAATGAAAAAGTTAAATTCACAAGGTTTTGTGACAGATTCGATTTGAGGAAATAATGAAGGTAAAAATCTGGCCAGACTGGGTTTTCTAGCTATGTGTATGTTAACTAGGAAACACTGCTAGTATAGGTTTGAAGATAAAAATATTTAAGAATTTTTCATATTCAGATGAAAACATTGAGACTAAAAAGACAAATTGCAAGTGGGACTTACCTTTGGAATTTCTCAGGGTAAACATAGCAGTTGTAGCCATGAGTTCAGAAAGATATGCAAAAAAAAAAGCCCTTAAATACACATGCTTCATACGTTTAGAAAGAAATATAAATAGTTATTTAGCCAAAATTCTTATTTAAAGAAAAGAAAGTCATGGTAAGATTATGTTTCTATATTAATATTCCTTATGAATATGTAAATAATATTTAAAAGTAATTTCAGAAACTAAACTTAAAATTACCAGGTACACCACAAACTCCTTTGTAAATATTTCTGCACTCAGTTACATGTGGACATTATGTTTTTATATATTGTTATCTTCACCAATAAGTTCCAAAACAATATGAATAAAGACTTTTAAAAATACATTTTAAATTGCTGATTTTAAGACTTATTTGAGAAGTGAATTAAAATATGCAGCACTGTAATAAATCCCCAGGAAAAAAGCAATTTAGAAAGAATATTCATTTTAAAACAGTGTACTATTAGACAATATTTATGATTACATGCCATTTCTCTAATTTAATAATTACTATTGAATCTACATAACCTGAATTAATTTTCTGTATTTTGGCAGCAAATTAATTTATGCTGCTTGTTTTAAATTTGTGAAAGAAATCCAACTTCCGCAGCCATGCCGGTGCTCCCTGCTTTATTAGTCTTAGAAGCTTTTGAATCATAACTATTCTCTGCTTTCACTTGGATTTTAAGAGCCACAATGTCCTCAGGCCTATATTAAAAATGAATCAGTGATAAAAACTTATATGGTAAATGATGTATTCTACTAAAAAATATTAAATTTCTACAATTTTAGTTGAAGTGGAATAAGAAGTACATTATTATCTAGAGAAGAAAAAAGTCAATAGCTGTATTTTTAAATATCTGGGTTTGATGGTATCCTCGAATACACACTATATTAAAAAATAACATGCTAGGTTTCTAAAATGTTAAAAAGCAATTTTGTAGACTAATTTCCATCAGTGATATAAAATTTGGGCTCTGTTAGCAATGAATAGCCTAAAGGGCAAAAATAGCCCTTTCATATATATGTGTGCGTGTGTGTGTGTGTGTGTGTGTGTGTGTAGACTTTAAATTTATACTTTTAAGGAGAAAAGTTGTATTTTTACACTGCTTTAAATATTAAAATTCAGTAGTTCAGTTAGAAGCCTCAATTATTAAAATCTCCTAGTCTCTGAAATCTAGATAAGACTTGAGTATATTACTTATCATTTTGAAGTATAATACATGTTTGGAAATCTTTTTTAATCAATAACATAAAAGAATAATATAAGATATAATAAGATATTAAGAATGTAATGACTTTCAAAATTCAGACATATCATGAAAACATTTATTATGTTTTGTTATGTTTTTTTCCATTGCTAATTTTGCTAGCTATGTACTAAAGAAAATCTACTTTTTTACAAACAAGTAAGTAATATGGAAAGCTGCCTCACCTGCAGTTGAATTCTGGTTGAATTAAAATTATAATTCCAATTGTTTATTATCTGTCTGTGTTTTTCTTTTCAACAGAGTACTTTGCTTTAAATAGAGATCAACTGTATATGCTATGAGCCACTCCAAATAAGATGTAGAAAGAGAGTTACCTTACAAATGATCGTCTTTTAACCAGGTTACTATTGTTTTTATTATTACTATTTTTATTTATTGTTTTCAATTGAGTGGTATGAGCTATTGAGTCTTTCCTTTGCTATGCAGAAACTGTTTAGTTTGATGTACTCTCACTTACCTATTTTTGCTTTTGCTGTCTGTGCTTTTGGCATCATATTCAAGAAATCACTGCCAAGACCAATGCCATGAGCATGCCCCAAGGCTATGTTTTCATTTAGGAATTTTATAATGACAGATCTTTATTTAGGTATTCATTTCATTTTGAGCTGACTTTTGTATAAGGTGGAAGACAGAAGTCCAACAAGATTCTTTCACATGTGAGTATCCAGTTCTCTCAACAAGTTAAAGAAATGATACTTTCTCTAGTGTGTATTTTTGGCACCCTTCTCGAAGATAAATTGAACATCTATGCATAGACCCTGTATTTTGTTCCATAGGTCCATATATATCTGTCTTTATGCAGGTGCCATGCTGTTTTAATTACTGTGGCTTAGTAGTAAGTTTTTAAGTAAGGAAATAAACTACTCTAGTTTTGTTTCTTTTTTCTTAGTATTATTTTGGCTAGTCAGGGTCCTTTGTGGTTTCATATAAATTTCAGGATTGTTGATTTTATTTCTGTTAAAAAAAAATTCCATTAAGATTTTGGTAAAGATTAAACTGGTTCTGTACATTGCTTTGAATAATATGGACATTTTAATAATACTTAGTTTTTCATTCACTGAACATGGAATGTCTTTCCATTTATTTGTGTCTTCTTATTTCTTTTTGCATGTTAGGTTGTTTTTAATGTATAAGTCTTTTACTTCTCTGGTTGAGATTATTCCTAAGCATTTTATTTTTTTTTATTATATTATAAATGAAATTATTTTCCTAATTTCTTTTTAGATGATTTATTGTTACTGAATAGATTCACTCAAATCAACAACTGAAATATGTTAATTTGGTATCTTTCAACTCTACTGAATTTATTTATTACCTTTAATGTGTTGAGGAGATGTGAGTATAGTTTTAAGGCTTTCTACACATAGGATCATGTCTTCTGCAAACATATATAATTTTACCTCTTCCTTTATAATTTGGATGCCTTTTACTTCTTTTACTTACCTGATTGTTCTGTCTAAAACTTCCAGTCTAGTTGAATAGAAGTGCTGGGAGTTGCATTCTTGCCCTGTTTCTGCTGGTAGAAATATAGATGTACCTTTCAACATTCAGTATGATGTTAGGGGTACGGTTTTTATATGCGATTTTATTTTATTAATTCCCTCTATACTTAGTTTGTTCAGTTTTTATAGTGAAAGGGCATTGTCAAATGCCTTTTCTGTGTTTCAACAACAGCCCCCCCCCACACACACAGTCACACACACACACACTAACGATTTAAAAAGAGTAAAACAATAGGAAAAGAATTTCTATAAAAAAAGACATACACGTTTCCAACAGGTGTTTGGAAAAATATTCAACATCACTAATCATCAGGGGAACTCAAGCCCCAAGCACAGTATGATACCAACTCACATGTTAGGAGAGATATCTATCTATCTATCTCTCTATCTGTCTATAAAACACTTGCTATTGTGTGTGTGTGTGTGTGTGTGTGTGTGTGTGTGTATGTTTTCAAGGATATGCACACTGTTGGGAATGTAAATTTGTGCATCCACTATAGAAAACAGGATGGAGGTTCCTCAAAATATTAAAAAATGAAACTATGATATGATACAACAATCCCACTTCCAGTTTATCTATAATAATTGAAATCATTATCTCAGAGATATCTACACACATGTTATTGTAGCATTATTCACCATAGCCAAAAAAGGAGATAACATAAGTGTCCATCAATAGATGAATGGATATATAATATGTATAATAAAATAATTCTGTCTTAAAAAAGAATATCTTGCCACAAGTCACAATATAGATTAACATGAAGGATATAATGCTGAAGGTAATCAGCCAGTTATAGAAAATAAATACTTCATAATTCCACTTATATGAGAAATCTAAAAAAGTCAAAGTCATAGAAACAGAGAGTAGAAAGGTGGTTTCCAAGAGCTGCAAGAAGGGGAAACGGGAAGTTGTTCTTAAGGGTATAAAGTTTCAGTAACTCAAGATAAATACGTTTTAGAGATTTGCTTATAAAACATCATGCTGACAGTTGACATAGTGTGTTAATTATACTGGAGTTCTAAGAAGAGAAAAGCGTGGTCCTTCTAAATGATACGGAAAGGGGGAAGGAAGGGAAGTGCTGGGTAGAGGAGGGTTTGAGCCTGGGCTGGGGCTCCACCCCAATGGACATACAAAAATGTCAGGACAGCCATTTTTTTCTGCCCAAATGTTGCATTTCCCAAAGCCACCTGGCCTATCACACCCCCATCCTGTGCCTATAAAAACCCCCAATTCCCTAGCAGGCAGACACCAGGCAGCTGGACGTCAAGAGAAACACACTGACAGGCACCAGCACACTGGCAGGCACCTGCACACTAGCAGGCCCAGGCACACTGGCAGGCCACCGACTGGCAGAAGGACAGAGTTTTGCTCCAGCAGTTGGAGGAGAGCCCAGGTCGCCAAGCAGCCTGACTCCAGGGAAAAGCCATTTCCCTTCTGGCTCCCCAATCTGCTGAGAGTTATTTCCACTCAATAAAACTTGCACTCATTCTCCAAGCCCATGTGTGATCCTATTATTCTTGTATAGCAAGGCAAAAACCTCAGGATACAGAAAGCCCTCTGTCCTTGCGACAAAGTAGAGGGTCTAACTGAGCTGGTTACCACAAGCTGCCTATAGACTGAAAAGCTAAAAGAGCACCCTGCAACACAAGCCCACTGGGGCTTCAGCTGTAAGCATTCACCCCTAGACACTGCCATGAGGATCGAACCCCACAGCCTTCCGATCAGTATGCTCCCTTGGAGATTTGAGCAGTGGGGCACGAAGAAGTGAGCCACACCCCATTGCACGCCCTGCAAGGGGGACGAGGGAACTTTTCTCATTTCTTAAAAGGATGGAGCTTATGTTAAATGTTTTTACCTCAATTTTTAGAAAAGAAGAAGTGAATTGAGGAGAAAAACATCTCTTTAGCACTTCTTTCATGATTACTGATTCTCACGGTTCTAAAAATGGCACCTAATGCACAAATTTGCTGTAAGACAAGAATAAATCCAAGATTTGTCAGGTCTAATGTTTACACAAATTGGGTTTGGTCCTCTTTAAGAAAAATAATGCAAAACTATGAATACAAAATTGCCAGTGCCTCTCATGTGACATGTACAATCTATGCACTGAAGGGCCCTAAATTTAGGTTCTATTAGCAATACTAAAAAGATGCCTGTCTTACGGTACTAGAAACATGATTTTTTGGAAAGTTGGGGTCTAAATTCACATGTGCCACATCTTTTTCATACACTAATTGGCTCCTGAATGTGTATATAACAGTAGGTTTTATGGACAAAAGCTAAGAAGAACATGTTCTTCTGACAATGGTGGAGATAAGCTACAACTTTTGGAAAATTTCAATAAGCACAAAGACATCAATAGGTCCAGGCTGATGAGAGCAGCTCAAAAAATAGCTACTAGAGTCAGATATGCAAAGAACAAAATTTCTAATGCAAACTATATTGACCTGTTAACAGCCCAAACAACTATACAACTGAACATCTGAACCAGATGTTCAAATGACTAGAGGCAAAATTTTGGTCCAATTAAAAATCTTAAAACCTGTCTAATGAGAAAGATAATTCAGCATCTTGTAATTTACATGTGGACTCAGAATTTTGATTTTAAATTAGTGTGCCTGCAAATTCCTTTTCTTAAACTGTTTATGAAACTGATGTTTATAATTCTTTTTTAGATGGTTGAGGTTCTCATGAAATCTGTTGTATTTTTCTTCCTTGACAGCAGAAATAAACTCAGTCCTTACCAAAAAAAAAAGTTTAGTATAAAAACACATCAATCTGAATGTCAATAAACAAATAAATAAGCCTTATTTAAGAAAAGGCCTATAAAAGCAAAACAAACAACAAACAAACTGAAGGCTAGTTCAGTTTACTAAAGTTATAAAAATGGTATGCAGAGTTGCTTAGATTTGAAATACAGTAGATAATAATATTTAATCAATTCAGAAAAAAAGATATATATATATACACACACACACATACTCAAGACATTTTATGCTCTCTTGGATGGCCTTATATCAAGTAGTAAACATTGCTTGCTGTCACTAAGTATCCATTCTTCTGTTCTTCCTTTGTAACAGAATGCTGAGTAGTTTGCCTAGCTAAATAATTATATTTACCAGCCTCACTGCTGTGACTTTTGTAGTTATTGCATGCCAGAGACATTTAAATGGTTGTGGGATATCCAGGAAGACTCTTTATAACCGCAACAATAAGTGTCCTTTATCTTTCACCTGCTTTGTACTGCTATGGAACTGGAATACAGATGGATAGAATATAGCTGATGGCTGGGGCTCCAGCAGCCCACTTGAACCCTGAGATTACCTTGTGGATGGAAGCTATGGTCTTGGAATGCTAGAGAAAAAGATAAAGTGATTGAGATCCAGATACTTTATGGAGCAAAAATCATGGCAGCTGAATACAGTATGTTTTATAAAATAATAAAGTTCTATAACTTTATTTTTCCTCCAATCTATTCTACTTAATGCTGGAAACTAATAATAACACAGTTTAGTTAGATGGAGAGAAGAAAATACTAAGAGGAACAATGAGAAAACAATACAAATGTACAAAGGTAACAGATAAAATTCACATCATATCTTGATAGTTCAAACATTAGATCCCAGTGGTATAAGTCACATTATTATTTGTAGGAAAGTCACTTAAAATATATAGTAATCAAACCAATTTGAGTTTCATGTAAATAGAGTGCCAAACTTATCAAATATAGCATCAGAAGAATTCAATTAATGTTGAATTTCAGATAAACACAAATGATTTTTGTAAAAGTATATAATACAATAAAAATATTTATGGTATATATGAAATTCAAATTTACCTGGGAGTTCTGTATTTTGTCTAGCAACCCTGCCTATAAAATGGTTGAGTTATAGTAATATAAATTATATAACATTTTCTTCAAAGAAATATTTTTTGGAGCTTACATTTAGTATCAAACATGATCAACAATGCCATATTGAATCAAGCTACTAATTGACAGAGACAGAAGAAATAACATACATTTCATTGAACACACAATATAATATTGAATTTTACAACAACTTCCTTATTACAAACGAAGAAACTAAAGTTTAAATTTCTTTTACAAATCCATCGTAGGCATGTAGCTAAGAAGTGGCAAAACTAAAATTGAAATCTACTTTAATATGACATAATTTGACTTATGTGTTGAATTTAGACTAGACTATATATAAGTTACTGAATGTTGAGCAACTATAGATATTAGAAATATAATGCAGGCAGTAATGTCTAAAATTTTTAGACCTAATTCTTCTCAAGTAAAAACAAACAAAGCAAAACAAATTCTGCTATGCAACTCCTCACTGACAACTTTCTTGGTCACCTGAACACATCCAAAACAGTTGACATTTCAACTTCTCTTTGTCTTTCACCCCTGACTGCCAATCCTGATAACCAATTCTATTTTATTTCCTCTCCAGGTTTCTCTCGATACTATATATTAGTCCTTATGCTCACCTCAGCTTCCTTAATTCAGTTTCCTTTATCAAAGGAACTCACAAACCAGGAACCAAATCTAAATAAGGCATTTTGCTTTTGTAGAAATGTGGGCATACAGAGGATTCAGAACACAGATACAGGCAGGTTCATTCAGCTGAGTGAATATAACGGCAGATTTTTAGAGCAGGGATTATTAAAAGATTGCTAATCAAGAGAAAAGGTAGCACGATTCCCAAACCTTCCTTTAATTGAAAAATAAAAGAAATTCTTTCATTTCTCCATTTCCAGTGGCTGTTATAACTAGATAAAAGTTGGTTCCAGCATTTCCTGTGAATTCCCAATCTTTCTTGGTACTATATGTAACCTAATAATCAATTCCTATTGTTTAAGGTAGGTTAAGGGCATCTGTACTCCTTGAATCACATATAAGGAGGAAGAGAAGAAAGGGGCAGGGAGGGGAAGAAAGGAAAAGAAAGAGAAGAGAAAATGCAGATGTAGTTTCATATAAAACTTGCAATGTGCCTCATACAGTGTTAATGGATTTAAAGTGTTTTATCTCATTAATTCTCACCAAAAAAAATGAGTTAATTCTATTGTTATCTTCATTTTACAGATAAGGGTGCTGAGGCACAGAGAGTTTAAATAATTTTCTTGAGATCACATCATTCCTAAGTGACTGAGGATTAATTGGAATCTAGACAGTTTGAATCTACAGCCCACGTTGCAAACCAGTGTCATACTGGCTCCTGTAGTTTGGTGATATGCTTTTATTCATTTGATACAACATATAAAAGAAACAAAATGAAAACCTTAAAACATCAATTGAATATCAATCAGACTCACACATAATAGCACAGTATAGCAAATCTCGCTGTAACATATAAAGGTTAGAATTATTTGGGATGTATTTTCCGAAGAGCACCACAAAACTGTGATTGTCTCACTTGCACACAATGGTTAAACTCCTAATCTTGAGGCAATCAGGTTATGTAAAAATCCTAGCACATAATACCACTTAGTTCAGTGACCTTGGGTAAACAGTTAAGTACCTCTATCTCTTTTACCATAAATTTTTAGGCCAGGCATGGCGGCTCGTGCCTGTAAACCCGGAGCTTTGAGAGGCCAAGGCAGGAGGACTACTTAAGGCTAGGATAATTAGACCAGCCTGGTTAACCCAGAAACCCATGTCTACAAAAAATTTTAAAAATAGCTAGGTTCAAGTGGCTCACATCTGTTTTCCTAGCTACTTGGGAAGCTGAGGTGGGAGGATCACTTGAGCCCAGGAGTTCAAGGCTACAATGATTCTACCACTGCAAGCCAGCCTGGGCAATGGACCAGACCATTTATAGGACAAAGAAAAAAAAAGTTCACCCATGTAAATGGGCAAAAATCCCTGCTTACTGGAGTTCTTGTTCTTAGGACTAGTGAGATAATGAGGTAATGAGATAATGAAGTAATATTAACCCATCCTATTAAAGAAATAAAATTATTTATGAAATGCATGAAAGGAGTAAATGTATACACATGGGATTTCTTCTACACTCAAGAATTAAATAAAAATATTTTTAATTAAATATAGCAAATATAAAAATGAGGGGATATAAAAATGAGGGGCAGTTATGTTTTTAAAATACACGTATATTATTTTAATTGTTTGCAATTACAATGCATTTTTGTATTGTCTAGGTGACTATATATTTAATCCTACCTAATAAACATATTTAAAAGTCAGAAAGGATATTGCAAATTGTCATTGCTTTCCTTTGACATGAAAGGCACTTATTAATTTAACTTTATATAATTTAATGGGAATTAAATCCATTTTTGTACAAATAGATAATGTACTTATAAGGTATATAAACTGACTCACATATGACCTTTTTCAAAGTCTTTTAACACATAAGAAATCCATATCTAACAATGAAAAACTCATTTTATGAAAATAGAATTATAGATGTTTCTTAATGTAATTAAACTCCAAAATTAATTAGACCACATTCTTAATGGCAAACAACAGAACCCAATCCAGCTAGTTTTAAGCAGGCAAGAAATTTAATAAAGGCTATTAGGAAGCTCATAGAACATTCAAGGGAGCAGAGCATCAAGCCTGGGTTCTAAAATGCCAGCAAAGATGCCCAAGCCACATATTGAAACTGGCCTATTAGAGACCCCATTGTATCTGAACACTGAACAACTCCAGAGCTTTTGTCACTGTTGTCCTTGAAAAGAGTGTCCTCTGTCACAGGAAGAATGGTGGGGAGTATAAATTTTGTAAAACACCTGCATTTTCCTTTTCTTACTCATGAAATAGAATCTTGTTCATTGGTCTTTTTGTTAGACCCTTATTTGTATTTCTGCTCCCTAACTTATTTTCCCTATTTTCTTCCTCCTTTTGATTGAAAATCTCCTTCCTTCTGCTCCCCACACACACTCTCACATGCCCCCATGTGGCCTCTTACTAAAGAGGGAGAGAAGAGCTAGAGAAATATAAGTATTTTGTATCAGTAAGCCAAAGCAGCACGGGAGTTTTTATGGCCTCTGGCTACCCATCTGGAATAAGTAATTCTATTTCCAAAGGGCTATTTCTGTGTCTATGTAAAAAGACATAGACAATGTGGGTTATTGTGTAGACATTACTAATGTTCAACAACATCTCATTCTCCTCTTCTTCGATGCATACAGAAGACTATATTTCTCAGCTATCTTTGCAAGTGGTCAGGGTCATGTGACTATTATGCCTAATAAAATGTGATCAAAAGTGAGGAGTCCCTTGTGGGCTTAGGCAGTGAAAAATTGCTTATGATTTTCAAATCTCTCTTCTGCTCTGCCATTGCAATTGTGGAAGGAACCTTATGTCGAAATGGAAGAGCCAAAAGATTGAAGTAGTCTATGTCTCAGTCACCATATGGGAGGGCAAAATACTCTGGAGAACCACCCAGACACAAAATAAATTTGTATGAATAAGAAATAAAACTTGGTTGTATAAGCAAAAAAATAAAAAAAAGGAGGACTAAGCAAGTAAGATTTTTACTTTCCAACTTCTACAGCAAAAGTAATGGGGTAAGAATTGCAAAACGCTAACGGTCTGTTCAAAAGATGTTGGGTAACCAGAAAACACATCATATATCCACTAGACAGTGATGAAAAATGAATAAATAAATATATATGTTGTTTATTTACATAATAAAGCCCTTATTCACAGATTTTAAGCATAAATATCAAATAAAAAACAGTGAAATATTACATTTATCACACTATATAGTTATATTGATAAATGCTTCAAAAGGTATTTTGATAATTTGACTGTTGATACTATAGCACATAAATAAAAACACTAGGAATATATTGGAAAATTGAATAAATATTCCTCTTTGAAAGATATCTTTGTACTCTGCTGTTTTAATTTTGAGAGGCTGATAGTTCTATGTACACTATAGATTAGGAATGTTTGTTCAGCTTAACTAAATAGGGCTCAAAATGAAACTGAAACTTTCTAAATATTGAAAACGTTTTTAAAATTCTCAAAATGTATCTGTTCCATAAAGTTTATCCAAGTTTATCCAATAAAAATAAATGTACTGGTGCAAGAACTTATCTAGTATTTATATATATTTTAGAGAACTGACTTATCCAGTGATCATATTTAGAGAAATTTTGAATTTCTGAAACAGAGTGAAGTATTAGGATGGAAATGAAATAATTCCTCAGATCCATGTACAAAGACGTATCCACTTTTGGCCAGGCACGGTGGCTCACACCTGTAATTCCAGCACTTTGGGAGGCCAAAGAGGGCTGATCACAACATCAGGAATTTGAGACTAGCCTGGCCAACATGGCCAAAACCCATGTCTACTAAAAATACAAAATTTTCTGGGTGTGGTGGCACACATCTGTAATCCCAGCTACTCAGGAGGCTGAGGCAGGAGAATCGCTTGAACCTGGGAGGTGGAGGTTGCAGTGAGCCGAGATCACACCCCTGCACTCCAGCCTGGGAGGCAGAGCGAGATTCCATCTCAAAAAAAAAAAGGCCACTTCTGCAAGTTGTCCAGAGAATATCACTCATAGCATATACTTTCAAGTTATTCTAGAAATAATTTAAATGAGCTTATTTTTATTTTTGTGGTTTTCAGACCACAGCACCTTTGAAGACATGAGGTTTATTTAAAACAATAGTGGGAAGCTTAAGAGCATGGATGGCAGTAAAAAATAAAAGATAAAGTGTAGAAATGACGACCCATTAAGCAAATCCACAATTTGTCTCTCAAAGTAGTTTAAATGCTCCTGAGATAGTTGCTTAATGTTCCTAGTTTCTTAGAGAAATAAGTATTACTCTCTAGATAGGCTTTGAGAAAAGTTTCCACATATATACAAACTTAGAAAAGCTCCATCAAAATAAAAAATGATGAAAGTTGAAGAAGCTCTGTGTTTCTGACATATTCTAGAAGATTAAGCAAAACCATTAGGAAGATGTAACAAATAGGAGTTTGGACTTGGATCTCAGGCCTGTGTTTTAGGGGTTCTTTACGAAGCAGCAAAGAATGAGAGGAAAGGTGATGGCTTTTTTGAGCGATGATAAAAAATATGAAAGACAACATGAATCTTCAAAATCACTAAGGTAAGGGATTGCCCCACCTGATTTCCACAGATACCCTATAAGCACATAATTTTTACTTTTCATCTCGTGGGATAATGTTCACATTTCAATGCTCACTTTAAACAGATAGCATAGAAGGAACAGATGACTGTCCTTGAGTTTGTTTTGTTTTTTGTTACACTTTTGAAGCTGTACTTTATTGAATTGAGTTTGAATTCTGAATTTCTTCAACGGAACCTGAGTAGAAAAACATGTTCTTTCATGCAGGGAAAATATATATTTGCTTTGATTAATATTTCTTGTTTCTAATACATTATGACTTACTGAAAGCAAAAAGTGCTTGTATTGTCTTCTGATTTGTCACAAGCCATAAGCTGTTTCTCAACCATAAGAGTGTTAAAGATTGTTGATAATTATAGATATTCTGAGAGTCAGACCTTTGACATACAAACATTATTTCTAGAGATGGTTAACCAAGACTAATAGAGTACAAAGACTTCTGAGAGCTTTTTTTTCTTGATCTACTCATTTATTGAGAAACTATCCAGCTCTTACTCAATAATAACATAGATGACTTCATGGGAGTTGATATAGCCCATCTCGGCCCAGTCAACACATGACCCCAGACTGGCCCATCAGGACATTATATTCTTGTACTTATTGTAATTATTTCAGGGAAAGCAATGTGATGCCAGTCATACAAATTTGTGATCTTTCTAGAATGTGTTTCATAGGTGTTAGAACATTATTAGTAAGTAACCATGCCAAGTATTAGTTTTTAAAATCCTTTCTTATTTAAAATTAACATATGCAAATGTTAGAAATGCAAAAAATCACAAAGAATATCTCTTGAAAGTAAGATTAATTCTATCCTGATCCTATCCCTATCCTTAGAACCAACACTGAATTGTTTCATAGAAATAGCTTAACAAATTTTCTATAAATTAACAACATATTTTTAGATGCATAGGAGCATTCTGTAAGATAATAGGATATTTTAAATATAAACACATATAAATATTATATTTTCATGATAGCACATATAAATCCCCCTCACTGATTTCTAACGGCTATACATTCCTAGTACATACAAACACACATACAGTCGTACAATCATATTTCCTATTGATGGCATTCTAATCTTTCCTTTTACAAAATTGTGAAGGTGAACAATTTCATACCTATGTACTTGAAAACACATATAGATTTACTAATAGGAATAAATCCTAGATGTGGATTTATAGGATAAGAAGATTCACATGCTAAAACTTAATAGATATTTTCTGTAAAGATTTTGTACCAATTTATTTCTCACCAATACATTGCCTGCCACATAACCTTTTTACCACACCAATACAAATAATTTGGATAGTTCCAAAGGACTTATAGTGCACTTCTCGGTAAGTAGACTGGTTATAGCAATGTTCCAATAATTCTCTTTTACTCTACATCCAATATTCGTTAAGCTTCCCAGACATCACAAGTCTAGAGTATATCACGTGAAGTATACACACTATAAAGCAACTCTATTTATGTACTCACATTGATGTCTTCCAGATCTAAAGTATTTAGAATAATATTGTTCCTTTTCCAAATGATGGGCGGTCTCAGGGATCCTTGAATGGCACAGCTCAGAACGGCACTTTGTCCCACAGTCGCTGCAGTGATGCTTAGTTTCTGATCTTCTGGCAGACTCAGTTGGATCACCTCTGTAAAGATAAAGATAAAGTGTCAGTAATGTTGATAACCCATATAGTTTTGTAAGGTTAAGTGGTACAAAGTTTCTGAATACTAGTAATTAAGGCTTTTAATTCGAATAAAAGGGAAAAAAGCTTGTGTTGAAATGAAAAAATAGGAAATTGTTTCCAATAAAAGGTCAGAATGACATTTCAATTTAATTGATTGACAAGCATCCTCATGAGGCAAAGAACTATTAAGCATGAAATGAATATCAGAAGTAGAGTTATAATAAGCCTGGCAGATTGCACCCAAAAGAGAGATAAATTATTTAACTGCCAAAACGACATGTAGTGTGTCATCGGCATTGGAATAAAAATGATGCTGTTTATTCACTGATAGATTTATATTGTAGGTGAGGTGAGATCATCGCTGGCTGGCTTCAGAGAACACTAGCACAGTGGAATGGGTAAAATGCATCTTTATGCTGGGAAACATACTGACTCTGAAGGAATAAGATTTGTTTGGGAAGTTGAAGAAGTAAAAATCTGAAGTTCACTGACCAAACAGCAATTAAGTAAAATTCTATCAGCTCTCTTTATCAGACCACATTGGTATTGAATTGTTATTTCATCTTTCTTAAATTTTAAAATTAAATATAATATTTAAACTAACCAGTGTACATATTGCTGCTGAAAATTTCTGCCAACATATACATTTCTGTCTATTGCTGGACTACATTATTTGAAACCTGGATCTGGCTTTCCTTTTTGGTTTTCAGACAATCCTTACCAACTAGGAGAATTATCAACTGTGTCATTGTCAATTATCATGAGAGAAGACTATGATAATATCTACCATTTTTGTATCCATGTAAAAACTACCCTTTGGTTTCCTGCTGGCGTTCACAGACATGCAGTTTTCTACATTATGATATGAGTCTTGCTTTTTGACTTTGCTCAGTCTTGATCACATTAGAAATACCACAAATGACTATTCTGACTTAAATGTCGATGTAGAGGAGTGAAATAATCTTGCAATTGGATAATCCTACTAGAGAAAGGCTCAGCCCAAACTTATTCTTTGGTTTGTTACATCACCCAAAATAGAGACAGATAATTAGATAAAAATGGGTCACAAACATCTTGTCCATTCCTTTGTGTAAAGAGTCTAACCTTGAATCACATTTATCTGTATTCTCATTTATTTAGATTTCAATGCTTCCTGAGTAATAAGAACACAGGAAAGGCTGGACACAGTGGCTCAAGCCTATAATTCCAGCACTTCGGGAGGCCGAGGCGGGCGGATAGCTTGAGGTGAGGAGTTCGAACCTGGCCAACATGGTAAAACCCCGTCTCTACTGAAAATACAAAAATTAGCCAGGTGTGGTAATGCAATCCTGCAGTCCCAGCTACTCAGGAGGCTGAGGCAGGAGAATCTCTTGAACCAGAGAGGTGGAGGTTGCAATGAGCCAAGATCATGCCACTGCACCCCAGCCTGGGCATTGCAGTGAGACTCCATCTCAAAAAAAAGAAGACAGGGAATATTTACAGTCTGTTTTATATTATTCAGGGAATATTTACAGTCTGTTTTACATTATTCATATGACATATCTCTATCATATATCATATATGTGTACACATATAAAACCACACAGAAACATAAACACACACATACACTCCTATAGAGACATATACATAAATAAGTAAAACATTGTTCGACTAAATAGAAACACTGAAAGTTGAAATCTGCAGACAGTATTTATCTCTTTGTTTAATGTTACAAACTTACAGAAAGTGAGAACATTATAAAAGTAATAGCAGTGTGTAGAGCATCATGTAGGAATTATTAATAACTTCCCATTTACATTCCTGAATTTCAGCTTCTGGTTCCTCATTAAATTATAGAGGAGATAATGGGACATCTGGTTCTAAAAACAGCATGTGAACATTGGCTATTCTGCCATTTAGAAATACAATTGCTACTAAGTTATCCTGGAATCTCTTCACTAACCTTCCGCATCTGTTATTAGGTCCCAGGCCATTTGAATTGGTTGTGCTTTTTATAGTTATACATTACAATGATAATTAGATAATATAATCATCTTAGAATAAATGCTGAGATTTGGCATAACATTATGTAGGCAATATTTCTAAAATGTATTTTTTTAGAAGATGTGTAATTAGAACAAAGAATTACTATTCACTAGGAATATTAACATGCAAAGAAAAACATTTTTTAATTTTATGGCTACATTTTAAACTGATTTTAAGTATTTGTCTTGGTAAAGTACATTTTTAAATAACTAGATATTTGATAACTTCTTAGATTTGTTTTCTGCATATTTCACATTTTATGTTTCACCTCGTCCGTACTATGTTGTACAGAAAAAATACACCAAACCAATTATGTTTACTGGTTACAACTGAAAATCCAGTGGACTTCTCCTGAAATAAATTTTGCAGCATGATTTATTTTAGCTATAGAATTGCCATGCCCATCTTCACTTGTCTTGTGATAGTTATTAAGAAGCACAGATTAGCACAGATAATAGTGCACATTAAAAATACTAAGCATTTTTATTCTTAAATTATATCAAGAATGCTTTAATGTTGAGTGAAATGCTCACAAAATGCCCAAATTATAAGCTTTGTGGATACATGATCATTATATCTAGAAATGCATTAGTACTTAAAACAATAACTATGAGTCAAGTTTTATAATTTAATGTAAAAATGATTTGTGTCTCTATTATTGTATATTGTCTCTAAGTGTGTGTGTATATTTTAGTGACTATCATTGCTACTTTAAAGAATTTTGAAACAAAATACTGAAAAGAATATTTTCTTAACTATGGTTAATCCATGTTTTCTTGAATATACATTAATAATGACATTTCATTTTATGGCATTCTAACTGCAAACAGCTTATGCTAGTTATGTACAAAAACTGTCTTCGCAACAAATAGCACCAATCAGTTTATACTCCCCTGCATCCTTTCTGCTCTAATGATCTAGGCATATATCACGTGCTGAGGTTAACCTGCTGCCCTAGCGAAAGGTAAAAACATATAGGCAAGGTGTAACACATGATACTGAGTATTTTGACACACTTCAATACTTCGTTCATCTATAAACTTTGCCTCCTGTTGGAAGCCCTCTCAAGTATTTAAGGCAGAATTTTAATGATTTTTTTTTAAATCTCACATTATGAGGACAATTACTACCTTTTTAATCCAGCTTTTGCTTTTGATTACTTAAGGAAATTAAGTAGCAAGTAAAATAGTTTCCCACTGTGAATCCTTCTCTATGCTTTCTATGTTTTACAGCTTGGCTTAGAGAAAAATCAAGAGCTTGCTTTAAAGGAATGAAAAATTTGAAGTGGCTGCTAGAAGAATCTGAAGCCAAAGAGAAAAGTATAGTTAAGTACAACTTTCAACATGACTAGTGGTTATTTATGAGGCATTTATTTCAATGGCAACTAGGTCCTACCAGTAGTAAAATACATTTGGGTAAAAATATGATCTAATTTTTTTAAAGTTTTATTTTAAGGTCAGGGATACATGTGTGGGTTTGTTACGTAAGTCAACGTGTGTCATGGAAGTTTGTTGTGCAGGTTATTTCATCACCCAGTATTAAGCCTAGCATCCATTAGTTACTTTTCCTGATCCTCTCCTTCCTCCCACCCTTCATGCTCCAATAGGCCCCAGTATGTTGTTCCCATCTAGGTATCCATGTGTTCTCATCATTTAGCTCCCACTTTTAAGTGAGAACATGAAGTATTTGGTTTTCTGTTCTTGCATTAATTTGCTAAAGATTATGGCCTCAAGCTCCATCCATGTCCCTGCAAAGAACATGATCTTGTTCTTTCTGATGGTTTCATGGTGTTCTGTAGTGTGTATGTACCACATTTTCTTTATCCAGTCTATCACTGATGGGCATTTAGGCTGATTCCATGTCTTTGCTATTGTGAACAGTGCTGCTATGAACATTCATGTGCATGTGTCTTTATAATAGGAGAATTAATATTGTTTAGAGTATATACCCAGTAATGGGATTGCTGGGTCAGTGGGTGTGTAAATTAGTACAACCATTGTGGAAGACAGTATGGCAATTCCTCAAAGAACTATTATGTAATTTTAATACATATAGAAAAAAATAAATGTTATGAATATTTGTGAAACACTAGTTTAAAAAAGATGACTTTAGAAACTTTGATTAAAGGTTTCTTTCAAAATCATAAGAAGAATAAGCTTTTCATAATCAACATTCTGCTCTTCAAAATATCAACATCTTTGAAGTCCTTAACTATAGACTTATAGACTTATGTTAAATATTTCATTAAATCATTTTAAACACTAGACTAATAATCTTATTATCCTAATCATGCCTATAATTCCTAGTATAGGAATGAAGTCTAGAATAAATTTCATCAGTAATATTTCCTAGTAACAAGCACTTTACCTTTCTCTACTTCCGTAAAGAAACTGCTAATTAAATGCAGATAGTAATATAATATTAAGCCAGAAATAGATCAAAAAAAGAAAATCACTTAGAAATCATAAATGGAGTAAGTTAATTATTCTCATATTGAGATAACCACATTACTTAATAACAAGGTTTTTAACTAACTGGGAAATTCTAATGGCATATTTTGTCAATAAATAGGCGATTTCAAAATAAATGTTAATTCTTGCATAATTTAGACATGCCAATATATACACAAATTTATTATAATAAAATGCCTAGAATCTTTGAGACTAAATGTCTACCTGTTAAATATTATATGCTTTTATTATAATTGGTCTTACAAAATTAAAACAATGTTCCAGAAAGTTTGTTTTGGTAACAAGAGATGACATAAATTGGACTAACATACAGAAGAAGTGAAACTATAGCAAACAGACACATAAACAGTATGAACCAAATACAAATGTTGTAAGCTAGCGAGCGCAAAATCACCACTAAGACAAAAGTAAGCCAATTCAAAGGGTCATTTATTACCAGCGGCCACGGAGGACTCGCATCCCTCTAACCTGTGGCCCCAAAAGGAGGGGGTCAAGACCTTTTATCCCTGTAAACCACCTCCTGGGCAGGGGTGGGGGTGAAGGGCTTTGGACATTCTGAGGGCCAGTGGACTTTGGACATTCCGTAAACTACCTCCTGGGCAGGGGTGAGGGACTTCAGACATTCCGATTGTTACCTAAGTGGTTCACAGAAGTCAAGATAAGCGTTAGTTTACACATTGCTTGGGTAGGGTGGAAATTACAGACCTTAGTTACTTATTACAAGTCACAGGGGCCAAGATGGCCTGGGTTTGGACTGCTTGCCTGTCACATCAGGGTTACAGAGAGCAGTTGCAACAGAAAGCTGAGGTATGGTTGAGGCATGCAGTTTTATGGGGCTTTTACCATGTCACATTCCCCCCTTGTTTTATTTACAGGAATTAAATCATTAATTCCTCCAGTAGGTTAGTATTGTTTGTTTGTTCTAAGAGGGTTTGCTATGGGGATTTACAGCACGGAGTAGGGTGGCGAGGGTGGTGACGGTGAAGAGCGCACGAATCTTAGCTTTAGTGAATCGGGGGATGAATGATTGATGCTTCATTGCTCTTCCACTGGGGCAGACTTGACATGTATGTGATGAATCCAGGCCATTAGTCCGTCCACCTTGAGTATGGTGGGTGTGGTCAGGATAACTATGTAGGATCCCTTTCCACTGGGGGTGAGGCCGGAGGAGGCAAATCTTTAACAAGGACAGAGTTTCCAGGCTGGAAGTGGTGTGCCAGTTGGTCTGCAAGGTCCAATGGGGTGGGGCAGGTGCCCTTAATGGGCTGGTGTACCTGGGATTGAACAGACTGGAGCGCCTGTAAGGACTGACTGCATCGACCATGAAGCTGTTACCATCAGTATACAATACCTCCTCCGGATTCTGGACTGGTGTTGCCGTTGCCAATAACTGGACCACAACTGGGGTATGGCGACTTGCCAAGCCTGGGGAATTTGTCTTAGGCCACCTCCTGGTACATTTCCTTGGAACTGGCAGAGGAGGTCTGATGTTGGTGGTTGATTTGCCTCTGAGGATAAAGCTTTCTGCAAAATATACTTATCCGACAGAGCACAGGTGATGAGGATTTGCTGAGATGGCCTTAAAACCAAGGGAGGAGGAATTGTAGAGGCAAGCTTGACTCTCACAGAAAGAAATATTTGCTTGAAGTTTGTGAAGTAAGTCCCATCCTAGGAGTGGGTACGGACACTCTGGCAGAACTAAGAAGGAATGGGTAACGGTGCCGTTTTTCAAGTCAACGACTCGAATTGTGGTCCATGAACTGGTCGTGGTCTTTCCTGTGGCCCCCTGGATGACTGTTTTCTTACTGGATAGTGGTCTCAGAGGCTGAGTAAGGACTGAGTGGGCCGCCCTGCTGTCTACGAAAAAACTGATAGGTTTGCTTCCAGTCTTTAAAGTAACCCTGGGCTCCAGGGGGCTTAACAAATAAGAGCCTCGGCCTCATCAATCCTGACTTTTTAAATTGAGGATAGCCCTCGCTGGCTTTTCCTAAGCAGTTACTAGTCTTTTTCTCTCGGGGCACTCATTTTTTCTAATGTTTCTCTTTTTTACAGTATGCACATTAGTTTCTTCCTAACGGGGACCAGGGACCCCATGGGCTTTTGCAAGGCCCCCTGCCCTCCTGAAATGACTTGTGTCTTCTGAAGGGCTGCTATTACTGCCTTAGTAGCTTTTTTGTCTTATATAGTTCCAGGAGTATCCCTGTTATTAAAAACCTTCTGGGCAATTTCCAGCAATTGGGTTAAATTTATTCCCTGGAATCCATCTAGTTTTTGTAACTTTTTCCCGATATCTAGGGCTGATTGGGAGACAAAGGCTAAGTCAGCGGCTCATTGATTTTCCGGGGCCTCAGGGCCTATAGGAGTATAGGTATGGTCCGCCTCTTGTAGGCGTTCCAGGAAAGCAGCCGGTGACTCCTGCGGGCCCTGAGTCACTCTTTCTACCTTGGAGAGGTTGACGGGCCTCCCAGCCACCCTCTTAACCCCTGCTGAAAGATACCGGTGAAAAGTGTTCAGAGCCTGGTGACTCCTCGAGATGTTGGGGTCCCATTGGGGTCAGGTAGAGGGAAAAACCTCTTCAATTCGGTCCCGGTTTTTTTTCTATTATTTTTTTCCCTGGACCTATGATGGCTTTCAGGGCTTCCTGTCTAATTCTGCCTCTTTCCTCTGTGGTGAACAGAATCAGTCATAATTGTTGGCAGTCATCCCAAGTGGAGCGATGAGTCTGGAATACAGATTCCAAGAGCCCTGTCAAAGCCTGGGGCTTCTCAGAGAACGGGGGATGTTGAGCCTTCTGACAGAACTTACTCCATTTTAAAACCCCGCTTTCACCTCAAGTTTCCCAGCCTCCCAGCACGACCCCCTCCCGGGAACTTTCCATCTCAGCAGGTCTCAGCCCCTCCCCTCCTGCACAGCCCCTCACACTGGATGCATCTGCCGGCTTGCAGGCCATAGAAGTCCCTTTTGCCACACCACGGGTGCTGCGTGCCAATTTTGGGTGCAGTCCAGCAGCTTTTCCCTTGCTCTTGATAAAGCTTGTTCCAGCACTTGGTGTTTCAGCCCTCTTTTTAATTTCTATTACCTTCCGGTTACATAAGTCACTTGACAAGAAGCGGATGTGAACAAAGAATGGGCGACCCCGATTGTTTTCTCCTGTTGGGGGCGCCTCTTGGAGAGGAAGGACTGCCGGTGGGTGTGCAGCCCTGCCGCGTGTGTGCAGGGGGGACGAGGGTTGGTTACTGGGGTTACTGGTACTGTCCAGGGGGTTGCTGAGGCCCTTGTTCAGAGGGCCTTGCGTAGGGTGGAGGTAATTCCTGATTATCCCCCGGGGAGGGAAGCATGGCTGGTGCAGAAGGGGCTTTCTAGGGCCTGCCATCATAACTTGGAACCCAGCACGCTTTATGCAGTGTTTAAGTCAAGAGGGGGGCTGCTGAACTAAGCCTAGCCACGGGTCAGTGTATGGAAACTGATCTGGGTGCCCAGGGGAGCCTGTCACCGCCTTCCTTGCAGCATGGGTCACCTTGGGATTATATGTCCCGGAGTCTGGCCACCCCACCTCAAAGGATGGCCACTCCAATTTACACAGGGTTCGGAGTTTTTTCGGGGTTAGTTTTACCCTATATTGGCTTGAAAATCTAGCCTTGAAATTGGCCGTTATGCACTGGAGGGGGGTGCAGGGTCGGGAAACAGAACATCCCATCTGTTTTCTTTGTTTTTTTTTTCACCAATTCAGATGGAAAAGTTCTGCTGTAGAGAGAGCCAATCCTAAGCAAGACAAATCATACAAAATAAAAAGTCCTATATTGCCTTCAGCTTCTAAATCCCCCCAAGAGGCTTTCTTCTGTTCGACTCTAGCACCACTGAGGATTTGAACCAGCAACCTTACAGTTGGAGGCACCATACCTTAACTGTTAACCTAACAGGCCACTTGCATTGACAGTAGGCAGAAAGCTTCCTTAAGCCATATTTTGGATGCAAATACTACACCCTGAGGCGGTGTGGCATGCCTGAAAGCTGGGCAGGGCTGGCAGCCAGCAGAGAAAAAAAAAACTCTTTTTGCCTCAGTTTAAAACTGAGCTCACAGCAGCTGGGCCAGCTCTGAATTTCCTGCCCCTGCGGCTTTTGGTCACCTTGACACAGGGACCCTAAAAAGTGTTAAATTCCTCTCTCCCTATATCTCTCTCCTCTCTCTCTTTTTTTTCTTCTCTCTGTCTCTTTTTCTTCCTACTTTCTCTCTCCTCTCTCCCTCCCCTCTCTCTTTTTCCTGTTTTTTTTTCTTCCTACTTTCTCTTTCTCTTTTGTCTTTCTCTTTTTTTTCTGACAGAAGAGACAATTACTCCTTTTTCACCCTCAATGGGTGAAGAGGGCTGGTAGTTTCTTATTTAAGGTTTGATTCCCTAGGACAGAGAAAAAACTACACCCAAGTCATCGGGGGCAGAATTTTCTCTCGGACATAAAAAAGAGGAAGAATGAGGCCTCGATAATAGAATAAGAAGAAAAGGAAAGAGAACAGAATTATTTCCAGGGGTGTAAACTCAATTAGAGTTCCTTGAAGTCAATGGTCACTTAGGCAATGGAGAATATTATCCACCTCAAGAGTAACAGGTCTAAACCACTGTATATCAGCTAGCAACTGCCTCAGGAAACTAGAGGACTTACAATAAAGACAGAACCACATGAAAGATAGATGGACACAGAAAGTGGGCATATGCTGTAATGAGAAACATCTCACCTAAAAAAAAAAAGGATGGACACAGGGTGGGTGTTCCCCAAGGGAGACCAGTCTGATGCCTGCCTGGCCACGTCCCGGGAAGGATGTTTCAGAGTATCTTGGCTAAGGTGTACCCATATAAACCCTGGGCCTGGTCACTGTGAGGGTGAATCACCGTTATGCCTCATGACGTCCCCTTGAAACCGCGGGTGAAGGCCCTCACAAGCCCCGTAGCCTGCCAGCCGTGGGACTACACATATACACTTTCACTCTCACACTCACACAGAGGTTATGGAAGACAACTGAGAACTAAGCTACTGGAGCCTCCAGTGACGTCTCACGGTAGGCTTGCCTAGTCAGAGATTAACAACCACATCCTGTCTCCTGACCTAGGCCCCTGACGGACCGGTCCCCCAATTTCCAGACCTGACTTACCTCTGGAGGTTCCCAAGACCCTGAGGAATTTTGGGTGAACGTTGGAAGCGCAGTCACCCAGTCACCACGGGGCCGGAATCCTGGGGCCCGGAAACGTCTCAAGGGGCGCTTCCCCTAGGGGTCCCCGGGGCGGGGAGCAGCCGCCCAGGTGAGGTGCTGCGGGTTTGCCAGCACGATGAAAAATCTCGCTGGGCCTCCAAACATTGCAACCGAGAGAGTACAGCATCACCACTGAGACAAAAGTAAGCCACTTCAGAGGGTCACTTATTGCCGGCGGCCACAGAGGACTCGAGTCTCTCTAACTCGTGGCCGAAAGGAGGATGTCAAGACCTTTTATGCCCGTAAACCACCTCCTGAGCAGGGGTGGGGCGAGGGGCTTTGGACATTCTGTAAACCACCTCCTAGGCGGGGTGAGGGTGAGGGGCTTCGGACATTCCGATTGTTACTTAAGTGGTTCACAGAAGTCAAGGTAAGTGTTAGTTTACACGTTGTCTGGGTAGGGTGGAAATTACAGACCTTAAGTTACTTATTACAAGTCGCAGGGGCCAAGATGGCGTGGGTTAGGACGCTTGCCTGTCACATCAGGCTTGCAGAGAGCAATATCAACAGAAAGCCGAGGTATGGTTGAGGTATGCAGTTTTATGTGGCTTTTACCATGTCACACAAATAATGTAATCTTAAAAGCATTAGAGAAATAACAGGATAGTGAGAAACTGCTCAGTCTATGTTCTGAAGAGAACTGTAACTCAGAGATGAGATTACACCTGGAATTACACATTTTGCTGAGTATTTTTTCATTTTGAAGAGATGACAGAGATACTTAGATGTCCTTATGTGGCTTATTGTTTTCCAGGCATATGAGATAGGGAAAATAATGGAGTGTGTCCATCTCCGTGCTAGGACTTTAAGGTGCCACAATCTGCAACTGAATGCATGAACTGCAGCACTCCTATCTAGATGTCTTTAAAAAATATCTGTCTGGAGTAAGTTAGTGTCGTTACATTCATCCAATCCTTCTTATAAACAACTCTGTATTTCCAATAACTAGAAAACTATAAACTATTATATGGCCCACCAAAAGAGAAGAATGCATGATGAGAAGGAGCAGAAACAACACATAACTGTAAAAGTAACCCAGTAAGATTGTAAAATGTATTATGTTTATGAAAATAAAATTCCAGATTAGAAATTAGAATACTTTTAACAGTACCCAAGTCACCTTTTGAATGCTTTACTGCTGAGAAATTTCTTCTGCCAGATTTTCTAAATCATCTCTCCCAAGTTCAAAGTTTCAGAAATCTCTAGGGCAGGGGCAAAATGCTGCCAGTCTCCTTGCTAAAACATAACAAGAGTCACCTTTGCCCCAGTTCCCAACAACTGCCTCATCTCCATCTGAGACCACCTCAGCCTGGATGTTATTGTGTTCATATCACCATCAGCATTTTTGTCAAAGCCATTCAACAAGTCTCTAGAAGGTTACAAACTTTCCCACATTTTCCTGTCTTCTGAGCCCTCCAAACTGTTTCAACTTCTGGCTGATAGCCAGTTCAAAAGTTGCTTCTACATTTTTAGGTATCTTTTCAGCAACACCCCACTCTACTCATACCAGTTTACCATATTAGTTTTCATGCTGCTGATAAAGATGTAACTGAGACTGGGAAGAAAAAGAGATTTAACTGGATTTACAATTCCACAAGGCTGGGGCTGGGCGGAGCATGGATAGAATAATGGTGGGAGGCAAAAGACCCAAAAGGCCATTCTTACATGGCAGCACAAGAGAAAAATGAGGAAGAAGCAAAAGAGGAAACCCATGATAAACCCTTCAGATCCCATGAGACTTATTCACTATCATGAGAATAACAAGGGAAAGACCAGCCTCCAGGATTCAGTTGCCTCCTGCTGGGTCCCTCTCACAATATGCAAGAATTCTGGAAGATATAATCCAAGTTGAGATTTGTGTGAAGACAGAGCCAAACTATATCAGTCACTAAACAATGAAATTAAACAAAATTAGGAATGCTCAATTTACCAATGTAACAAACCTGAAGATGTACCTCTGAACATAAAGTAAAAGTTTGTTTTTTATTTTTTTTTTTAAAAAAGACTAGCCAAGACAGAGAGAAATCTTAAAATTTTGCAAATTTAACAATACAACCTGACTGTATGGTCCATAGAATTAGACAGGTAACTGATTTCATCAGCAAAAGTAGAAACAAGAAAGCAGTAGGATGATATGTTGGAAATTATGGAACAAAATAAAAATTGATCTTAGAATTAAAATAAAATTAATATATTTTCAAAAAATGAAAGAAAGAACATGCATGCCTAGTAAATTCGCCTTAAAATAAATTGTGAAAATGTTCTTCAGACAAGAAAAATGATTCTAGATGAACACTCACAGATGCAAGGAGTGGACAGCAAAAAAATAAAATTAAATTAAAAAGAAGAAAAAAACATTTAAATACATATGTTAAATTTTAACAGTAAACTTTGATAGTGCAAGAATGCCAAATAATATAAAATAATATTTCCATAACATTGGGTAGAAAAAGATTTTGTTAACCAGACACAAATGAATTCATCATGAAGAAAGTGATTTATAAGTTTGACTACATTATAATTTAAAATATCTCTTCCTCGAAAGATACTATAAAAAAACCAAAAACACAAGTAAAGTCACCAAGCTGAAGATCCTTGTCACCCACAAAACTAACAAAAGTCTTATATTTCAAATATATTCTTCTATATATCACTAAGAAAAAGTTAACTCATTAACAAAACAATCAAGAAATCAGCAAAAGACTTCAACAAGTGCTTTGTGAATTAGTCTATATGGCTAAGAAAAATCTGAAAATTGTTGAACTATCTATGCAATTAGGGAGATGAATATTTAAGCCAAAACCCTTCAGACTGACTTGAATTTAAAAATCTAATAACTGTTGAGAAAAATAAGAAGCAACATAAATTATTATTTACCATGAACAAGAGTGTAAATGTATACATAAACTTGCTCCATTAGTAAACAAAGCCTCATCTAGCAAACTTTCCAGTCCAACCCATTTCCAAGGACCAAGTTAGCCATATCCGTCGCAGAAGCTGAGAGTTATGACAGAGAAAAGGCAGAGTGTTTAGCTGTTATAAAGAGATAACGGAAGTAAGAACACACTTTTTAAAGATACCTTTAATATACAGGGAAGAGAAGAAAAGAGTAGAGCCCTAGATGGGGAGAGAATAGTATGATATGGACTAGGCTAAAAGAATCTGGAGTTTATTCTGAGGAAAAGGGGCCAGTAGAAAGAAAAGTTCTGAATATAAAATTGAGAATAGAATTATTTCTGCCAAAACTTCTGAAAATATTTAGGAGAACTTATAATCACAAATATAAACAAAAACATTTAGCAACTAGGGCAAAGTGGTAATTTCTTCCTATGCTATTAGTGAAGACTGACAAGTTATAGAAATATATGAATGAAAGACTTTTCAATGAAAGCTTTTCTGGAAAACAATGAAGAAAAAATTCTTGTGCAAAACTGAAATTTTGTCTTTTATTTCATTATATTCTTTATGCTATAATAAGAATAGTACAATGTTAAAGACAGAACTATATTTTGATATTACTTCAAGCAGTTTTACATATTAACAATAGTGAATCTCACTTTCTTTTTTAATTTATAACTGACATTCTTTTACTGGCCTTATAAATGTACAATTATCTTTAAAGGGTTCTGTTCAATTTTTAATTTTTCTGTTTCAAATGAATTATATACAGTTGAATTTTAAAGTAAAGTAAGTAGAGGATTAGTCTACTTCAATGACATGTGTGACACACACAATTTGGAAAACAATTCATTATTATGCAGAATAGTTTCCATGTGAAACCTGACCTAACAAAAACTGTAGTAACAGAGAGAACTGGGTGGCCACTCAAAGTAGTTAAGTTAATTTTAACTTTATGATTTGGAAAAATTCATGGATGCAGACAACAGAATGATTTTAACATTATAAGTATATAGCTTGGAATAGTAAGGTATTGACATTGCAAGATTTATTATATTAAGTTTAAAATCTCTTTACAAGTGAGTTACCCCTTGTAGGACATAGGTAAAAGAAATAATTGTCAGCATTAACTTAACACATATTATTTGCTAGGCATTGTTCAAATTATTTAATTCATTTAATCTTCACAACTGCCCTGTGAAGTAGATACTGATTCTGATTTTGATTTTGATTTTTCTACCTGTGATGCTCCACACAGGTTCTTGGCCTTGTTAACCCTGAAGAATGAGGACAAGACCCTGGATGTGTGGTGAGCTTACTGTTCAAATAAATATAGTGGACCCAAAGGGGTTTGTGGAAAAGCGATTTATTAGACAGAGAGAGAGAGAGAGAGGAGAGAGAGAGAGAGAGAGAGAGAGAGAGAGAGAGAGAGAGAGAGAAAGAAAGACAGCTCCCATGCTGTTGTGGGAGGAGACCCAGAGAAGGAATCCCTATAGGTAGGAACAGCTGGAGGTTTAATCCTTGAGTTATTCCTGCCCCGTTCATGTTCTTGTCCAATGAGAGGAGTTCATTCAAACTTTCTCTAGAGTGATTGATCTTTGACTCCGATACCAGATTGGCTACTTGGTCCACAACTCTGAGTAATAGAGCCCTGTCCTCCTGGAGCTTTCCTCAGATTTTTGGGGACAAAGGAGCCTCACCTGGCTTTCTCCACCTAGTTCACACGCACAGGGAAACCCAGACAAATAACTTTACATTTGAAACCTCTCTGGTTCCCAGATGGAGGTGTGGAGCTGGGAAACTCCTTCCTTTGAAACCATGCCCCTTGCAGACCCAGGAGAGAAGCTTCTGTAACACAGTCCCTTACTCTCATATGAGGAGGAGTTAATTTAAGCTTTATTAGCCATCTTGTAATCATGATGGGAACATTCTCACACATTAGAGATGAAAAATACAAAGAGGAAGGAGTTCAAGTCCTTGATTATAATAGGTGAGAAGAGAGAAAACAATCATTTTTAAAAGATTCAGGCATTGAATACATATCTTAGAAAAGAGAAAAGATTGAAAATCAATCATCTAAGCGTTTACTTTAGGAAATAAAAAAAAAAAAGCAAATTAAATCCAAAGTACTTGGGTAAAAAGAAAGAATAAGTATTAGAATAGGAAAAAATAAAAATAAAATTGAAAACAAAAAATCAATACAGAAAAATCTATGAAAAAAAAAGTTGGTTATTTGAAAGATAAAACCGATAACCCTCAATCCAGAGTAACTCAGAAAAAAAGAAACAGGGTAAACATTACTAACATCATAATAAAATACAGTACTATTACAAATCCCATAGACATTTAAAGGATAAAAAAAATAACACAAAAAATTCTGCACCTACAAATTTTATAACCTAAATTAAGTGAACCAATTCTTTGTAAGACACAATCTGCTAAAACTCATTCAAGCAGAAACAGGCAATCTGGATAGGCCTATACTTGTAAAAGAAATCGCATTACTTATTAATCACCCTTCCCAAGCAAAAAGTATTAGGCCTAGATGGATTCATTGATGAATTCTACCAGACATTTTAAGGAAGAAATTGTATCAATCCTCTACACTCTCTTTCATAAGATAGCAGAAGAAATATTTTCTAACTCATCATATGAGGTCATTATTATCCTAATACCAAAACCAGACAAAAGCATTACAAGAAAAGAAAGCTGCAGAAAAATATCTTTTATTTTTGCATAGATGCAAAAATCCTCAACAGAATATTAACAAATAGTATCCAATAACATATGAAAAGAATTATACAGGCCAGGCACAGTGGTGGCTCACGCCTGTACTCCCAGCACTTTGGGAGTCCAAGGCAGACGGATGACAAAGTCAAGAGTTCAAGACCAGCCTGGCCAACATAGTGAAAACCGATCTCTACTAAAAATACAAAAGAAATTAGCTGGGCATGGTGGTGGGCGACTGTAGTCTCAACTCCTTAGGAGGCTAAGGCAGGAGATTTGCTTGAACCCAAGAGGCAGAGGTTACAGTGAGCTGAGATCTCACCACTGCACTCCAGCCTGGGTGACACAGGGAGACTCTGTCTCAAAAAAAAAAAAAAATTATACACCATGACTCTTCGTATTTGTCTCAGGTATGCAAGACTGAGTCAACATTTTAAAAATCAATTAAATTTACCCATCATATCAATAAGCTAAAGAGGAAAACAAAACATATACAAAATATATATATATATATAAAAGAAAATATTTAAAACTCTGATGAATTTGTTAAAGAAGTAAATAAAGAGATAATCCATGCTCATAAAAACCAAACTCAGTATTACCAAGATTTAACTTTTCTCTACTTCATCTATAAATTTAATGCAATCCCAGGCAAAATCCCAGCAAGTCATTTTGTGGATATCAACAAACTGATCCTGAGCTGTATAGAAAGGTGAAAGATCAAGACGAACGAATGTTGCAGGAGAAAAACAATGTTAGAGGTCTGATAGAACCTGACTCCAAGAGTTATTATAAAGCTACAATAATCAAGACAGTGTGGTACTGGTGAAAGAATAGACAAGTAGATCATGGGACAGAATAGAGAGGCCAGAAATAGACCCAAATAAATATAGTGAACTGATCTCTGACAAAGAGAAATGACAATGCAAGGTGGAAAAGTAACATTTTAAACAAATTGTTCTAGAACAAATGGACATTCACATAAAAAAAAATTTGACACTAGACAAAAGCCCTATGCATTCAGAGAAACTAACTGAAAGTATATCACAAACCTAAATATTAAACAAAAAACTATAAAAATCCTGAGTGATCATAGGAGAAAACTAAATAATCTTAGGTTTGGTGATGACCATATTTTATGTACACAACATAATATTGGTTTCATTTTCATAGATACTAATTAATAACAAGAGGAAAACCAAGGCCATTTATAGACCATAGGTAAGATAGATCATAAGATGTTTATAATTTAGTTATATTATCACATAAAAACTAAGTGTCCTTAAGGTTGTATTTAAATATATGTACACAAGAAAAAAGACATCAAACATAAAGATAATCATTCTTTTCCTTACAAAAATATCAATGAATTGTTAAAAAGAAATTAGGTATTTTTTCCTGTATGATTTATTAGTGTAAATACCATGTTTGATTTGAAAAAAAAAATTGACATTATATTCTAGACTTGTAAAATGTTGAATGCATGAAATACAGAATTAACTTACCAGCTTTAATATATTTTTTTAAGTTTCAATATTTTCTCTTACTAATGAAATTCTATATGGTAGACTGGAGAGAGCAATTGGATATACACATGAAGGAAAGAATCGAATCAGAAGAGTTCACTGTGAATTTTCATTTGTTAGTCGGGGTGAAGCAATCAGTTAATCAATACCCATTTCCTGTATGTTAACAAATGTGTTCAGTGCCATGCTGAAAAGCTATTACAGATATAAGAGAAGAATGTTAACCTGTGTTCATTTCTTCAAATTATCTCAAGGACGCCCCAGGACATTAATGTTGGAGTCAATCAAATGACACATTATTTGCTCTGTCTTTAATAAATTGAACATTTTTCACTATGTTTTAGATGACAGTCAGTCAGAGCTAAATTAATGAACTAATCCCTCCATGTGGTGTAGTAGAATTTGAGCCTTTCAGACTAAGAAAGACTTTAATATTGTTTGCCTAATTAAAACAATTCAGCTAAAAGAGATTGTTATTTGACTAATAACACACTGCTGTTACTGATAAAACTGAAACTAGGATCCAGAGAATTTTCCCTCACTATGAAGTTTTACAGTGAGTGTTCCTTTAGTAGTTTGCAGCAAATAGATGTAAAATATGGGAAATTGAACACTGGCTGTTCATTTTGGCAGTTCTTCACAGGGTCCAAAGACGGGGCCTTAGCTATGTAAATCTAGGAACAAATTTAACAATTCATCCAGAATTAATTAGGCTACAGGGGATTAACTCAGCTAATCAAAATCACAGGATACCTTTGTTTATACTGGAATACCAATTTATTCACTTACAATGGGAAAAGCATCAGGTTTAGTAACGACTGTCAGCTGTGAGCCTGGGAATCTTCCTTCTAATGCACAGGTCAAAAAGCTTCACAAGATTGATGAAGAGAAAATTACCAAAAAGAGAGTCGGCTATTCTCAAGGCAGTCAAGCTCTAATCAGCTAATGAATTGCCCTTTTCAACTCTAAAGACATTTCTGTCTAGAGAGCCTTTCTTTTCTTGTCACTTTCAAGTTTATTGACAGATTCTTAACCTCCTTTTTACATTGTGCGTATCACCGTATGTATGCAACTAGAGCGCTAACTCAGGTAGACCATGAAAGAGTTAGGTATGTTAGAGCCCTCTTTACATCAGCAAATGTTCCCATGGACTTAGCCTCGACAAACTACGCCCATGGACCAAATGTGTTCTGCCACCTGTTTATGAAAATGAAGTTGTCCTGGAACACAGCCACGCCCATTTCTTACTGTCTTGCCTCTATTGCCATCTTGACTGCTTTCAGCTCTATATATGCAGAGTTGAGCAGTTGCTACTAAGACCTATGGTATGCAAAGCCTAAAATATTTACTCTCTGGGTTTTCATGCAAAGTTGCCTGTTCAGTGAAACATTACTTTGCTGCCTTAACATTTCTTAGACATGTGCAAGTTTTTAAAATATGATCTGTTTATTTCTGTTCATTCTCTTGGTTCAGAAGACTAAACCTAAGATAATTGCAAAGACAGTGCATGAAAATTGCTCTCATTTATATATGAGTGAGTTCATAAACTACCCCACTACTTAAAAAAAAAAATCTTTGAGCCTTCTGCAAATAACGACACAGGATATCTACAACTATCTACAACCAGAATCCAAAACAACATGAAAAAAGAAAGTCATGTTTGTCTTGTCTAAATGAAATTTCTAGTCCCTGACAGTAGCAGCCTACCACGTCTGACTTCCTAAGTCTGTCATACAAAAGAATTATCATTCCTTCTCTCTTCTTAACATCCAATCAAAATACGAATTCCCAGAGCACATTCTCAGCCAGAAGGAAAGCAATCTGATTATCCTATGTAAATCATTCACAGTACTAATCTGTGAACAAGTTTGATTCTCCAAGAGAGTATTTACGTTTTAATAGGTATCATTTTAATCTAAATATGTCTTTAACCAGCAAAATGCTTAGACAGAAATGCTTTTGAGCAGGAAACCTACCAAATAATTATTGTCAACTCTTTCAGGGACCTGGATCTGACCAAGTCTACCTAATGTTTCCCTCTGCCTGACTCAACTTCAGACAGGTTTGCTCCTCTGGGTATTTAGTTTACAAAATTTGCAACTATAAATACTTTCTCTGCTCCTTTAAAACATGTATCTTCACCCAGCCTCTTGATAGTTTAGGACCCAAGATTATTTTTCTCAAAGTGCTGGGAGTCATCAAGGAAGATAATGCCCCTATCTCAGTCTCTGTAAGCACAGGAGCCTAACATCAATAAGTGCCAATAACAAACATAATTAGAAATCAGGTTTTCGTCTTTGTTTTTTTTTGCTGTAAGAATCACCAAATTTTGCATTTCTCCAACATGCATTTCATTCATGCTTAAGAGAGTTTATAAAGTATTAATGAGACGACCAGTAACATTTACTTACAGTTTATAATTCTAAAGACATAGAATTGAAGAAAAATACAAATTACACTCTCTTAATTTTCACCTGTCCCAAAATAAAAAGCCGCAAACTTAACATTTTTTCTTTATTTTATCTAAGAAATGTTTAAAAACCCAAAAAACTAATAAAAATACAAGGTGATGATTGATCTAATGTAATTTTTAAATTAAATTAAAATTTCTTAAGCCTACAATTAGTGCCATACAGTAATCATTTTATATTACTTATGTGGCCAGGAATGCATCTTTTCTGCAAATGAATAGATTTTTAACTACTTTAAATATGTACTTCTCTTAGTATCTTCTAGATGTAATTAAAAAAATATATTACTGCCTTGAAACTGCAGGTCTTTAAAAATGCTATATACTACAGTACAGTTGGAAGATTTCCATGAAATTAAATGCTATACAAATGCCTGAGAACTTTTAAATATGTAAAAGTTCTGAACTTTTATGTAATTCAATAGTTGTAGTAAGTTTCTCAATTTTGTAAATACTTTATTATGGTAATATATCCTGATCATTTGAAGTAATTTGCTGAAATGTACTTAAGAACAAAATTAAATACGTCTCCTCCTTAAAGAAGCTATTGAGACAAATCCAAAAGGATTTTAGTAATCCTTAAGTAACAACCATCTAAACTAGTTATAGCCTTTTATGAAAAACAAATCAAACAGTTATTTTCAGTTAAGTAGACAAAAGAATGGGTAAAATTCACATGCATGTGTATTTTAGCCTCCTACACTATATTAATTTCTTTTTGTAATAAATGTTAACGAAGTGTAGTTCTAGTGTCAAGTGTCACTGTTTTTATATTTAAGTCTGAGTTTGTGTTATTAATTTTGTGATATGAAGTGCATAATTTAGTTTACCAGATAGAATTTGTTTATATTTCTTAACGATTATTTTTAAATAAATATTTTTATATTCATATTAAATTATTAATAATATGTTTATAATATGTTTTAAATATTACAGTACATATAGAGTTAATAGAATATTTCAACATGAATTCATAAAATGTCAGTAAAAAAGCATTCTAAACTTTGTAATCTGTCTCATTTAAAATTAAGGCCATTTTAAGACATGATCAAACACTGTATTACATGTAAAATTGTTAATAAGAGTGACTTTATTTAGGCTAGGTACTATTTAGCACACCATTAAAAGAAACAGAGGAGTTACTGCAAAAGAAAAGCACTACAGATTTTAACAGATTAATAGAACTGGTTTTAAAAAACTATTTTGGTAGTATACTTAAAAACATATATATATATATATTTTTTTATTTTTTTTAGAAAAAGAGAGAAAAGGAGAAAGAAAGAAAGAAACAGCAAAAGAAAGGAAAAAAAGAATGAAAGAGAGAAAGAAAGAGGAAGAGAAAGAGGGAGAGAGAATGGGATTCTTCTTTTATTGCCCAGGCTAGAATACAGTCTAAAAATGGGTATTAAAAACCTCTTTTATGCCAATAATTGTGCTTAGCAATGGAGACAGGAAGGAATAGGGGATGAAAATAACAAATAAGCAGCCAACCAATATTTTATTTAAACCTGTGAAATGCTATGCAATTGCTGGGGAGTGATTTACTTCCAATTATGTGGTCACTTTTAAAATAGGTATAATGTGATAATGAGAAAAATGTTTTGTGGATTTGTGGAAGGAGAGTCATATAAATATTTGTTAAGTCTAGTTGTTCCAGGTCTGAGTTCAAGTCCTGGATATCCTTGTTAGTTTTCTATCTCGTTGATCTGTGTAATATTGACAGTGTAATGTTAAAGTCTCCCACTATTATTGTGTGGGAGTCTAAGTCTCTTTGTAAGTCATTAAGAACTTGCCCTATGTATCTGGGTGCTCCTGTAATGGGTGCGTATATATTTAGGATCGTTAGCTCTTCTTGTTGCATTGATCCTTTCACCACTATGTAATGTCC
>PVKP010005815.1:0-86999 GCA_004027715.1 Plecturocebus donacophilus
AGGTAAAGAGCATCACCATAATGAAGAATCTACATCAACTAATGGGCAAAACAGCCAGCTAGCATTACCAGAAGCTGCAATTTTCATCTCTGATAAAACAGACTTTAAAACAACAAAGAACATAAGAAACAAAGAGGGACATTACATGGTGGTGAAAGGATCAATGCAACAAGAAGAGCTAACAATCCTAAATATATACAAACCCATTACAGGAGCACCCAGATACATAGGGCAAGTTCTTAATGACTTACAAAGAGACTTAGACTCCCACACAATAATAGAGGGAGACTTTAACATTACACTGTCAATATTAGACAGATCACGAGATAGAAAATTAACAAGAATATCCAGGACTTGAACTTAGACTTGGAACAACTAGACTTAATAAATATTTACAGAACTCTCATTTTCTCAGTATCACATTATATCTATTTTAAAAGTGACCATATAATTGGAGGTAAATCACTCCTCAGCAATTGCATAGCATTTCACAGGTTTAAATAAAATATTGCTTGGCTACTTATTTGTTATTTTCATCCCCTATTCCTTTCTGTCTCCATTGTTAAGCACAATTATTGGCATAAAAGAGGTTTTTAATAACCATTTTTAAACTGCATTCTAGCCTGGGCAATAAAACAAGAATCCCATTCTCTCTCCCTCTTTCTCTTCCTCTTTCTTTCTTTCTTTTTCTTTCTTTTGCTGTTTCTTTCTCCTTTTCTCTCTTTTTCTAAAAAAAATAGGAAAGAAAAACTATATCCTCAAAAGGACATTGTCCATTTTTAGAAAGCAGTAAGAACTTAACCTTGAAAAATTTTTATTAAATAAAAGCCAAATTTTATTATAAACTATAATCTTTTACAATAAAGTTTTACTATGCAAACATAGTCAAATTCTACTTTATACCACACTACCATCTATTTCATACCCTGCCAAAGCAAAATTCTGAAAATAAATCAAAAGCTAAATATTGAGACTATTTATAAGTTAATTGAAGGTGGCATAACCTAGGAGACAAAGTACAACTCTCCAATGGGATAAACCAAGTTTGATAACATCAGTATTGAGCAGAAGTTCTTCAGGAATGAAAAAACACAGAAGAAGAAATAAATGTTATTTTTGTAGGATATTTTAGAGTAGAGGATATAGAAGGAAGCATCAAGAACGCTATGTGTGTAATACTTTGGTTACGGTACAATATCAAAGAAATATTAACCTACAGGAGCAACGAGAGAATGTCAAAGGCCACATTCCAGCAAATCTTTGATGTTCCAATTTCTTAAGCCTCCCCAGAATTGTGTTATATCATTGATAGGTGTATCTTGTTTGAGCTTTATACTAAAGGAGAAGAAGGGGGACAGGGAATATTAGGTATATACAAAACATTCAAATAAAGTGTGAAAAAACCATAATTACCTGTAACATTTCTTAAATACATATGGTAGTGCACCTTTTCTCTAATTATCAGAATTATCTCATTCAGGCTGAGAACTAAGAAAACAAATCATATTTGCTTTATAAATATTACATGGGAAATGGTACAGCAAATCTATGAACACTGACTTTATTTTATGAGTTAAGTAACTTAGATTTTGTAAATACAAATTTTTCAAAAACAAACAGATTTAATACATCGTATTACAGATTTCTCTTTGAGCTAATGCATAACACTACTTGGGTCACTGAACTTACTGCTTTATATATTTTATATTTCAAATCTAGTCTCAATTTATATTTATCAATAAGCTACATGTTATTAATCTATAAATTTCTCTTACACATTTTTCATCTAAGCAAGTAAAATTTATTTTTATCTCCGAAGTCTACTTTTAGAAAATGAAAGTGTGAAAGAAGCTGAGCAGAAAGTGAATATAGTCTAAAACCCACAGTTCATAACAAAGGAAAAAAAATCCATACCACACCTTACACAGCCAAGAGCAATGAAAATAGCACCTTTAGTTTGTTATTATGGTCCCACTCAGATTTTGTCTTTTTTAAAAAATAAATTTTGCTTTTACCTACAAAATAGGTTTTAGTTTTAACTTGAAAAAATAGCACTAAAGATCAGAAACATTGCATTACAGTGCTTTTATCATAAGTAAAATTTTCAGTTGCCCATTAAATTAGCAGTAAGATTATAAATAATAAAAGTGAAAAATCAGTAAAATGTTTCCATATTGCTAGAGGGATTCAAAATTGGTATAGCTTTTCCAGAAAGAAATTTGGCATGTGCCCCAAGTCTTACTCCATAATTCTTCCTGTATGAATATATCCTAATGAAATATTCAAAAACTGGACCATGATATATGCACACAATCTGCTAACAATAGCTTTATTTATAACAGTGAAGAAAGGAAAGCAATCTAACATTGTAGAATGAAATAATTAACTGTGATATATATTTATACATGGTATGTGTTTATATGATGGCCATAAATGATTATATTTGCCATCAGAAAATGTTTATGGTAAGTTAAGCTACAGCAACATTAAAAGGTATGGTATTGGATATAAGACTTTCAGAATAGTAGTGTAAGAAACTAGGCAACATCTCTCTCCTGAGTAGACATCTCTTATGCTGGTCAGATAATTATTTAAAATCTGTGAAGATTCATTGAAAGGCACACAACAGGGAAACTTTTATTCAAAAAAATCCATGAAAATTCAGTAACAACACTGGGATATTGTATCATTATAGCAAGGGACTACACTCATGCCCCACAGGTCTGTCTCCAATTTTCCTCCTTCCTTTCTGTCTTAAACCCCATCTGATAAATTCACCAAGAGTTCCACCAAAAGAGCTAAGGTGAAGGTCACTAATGATCTTAATGTTACTAAATTTAAAATTAAAATTTCAGTCCCCATTTTACTTTGCCTGTCAGCATTATTTTGTGGGAACTGATCATATTTTCCTTCTTGTAATGTTTTCCTCATATGACTCCCAGGATACCACAGTTCTCAACTTTTCCTCATACCTCACTTGCCATATTTCTCAGTCTTTTCTACTGGTTGTCTTAGTCTGTTTTTTGTTGCTATTAAAGAATAACTGAGACTGGGTCATTATTAAAGATTTATTTAGCTGACAGTTTTGCAGGCTAAATTCAAGAACATGGCCCAAGCTCCTGGCAAGGTCTTTCAAGCTGTGTCACAATATAGAGGAGACAGTCAAAGCAGAACTAGCCATCTACAAAGAGGGGAAAACCTGAAGAGTGTCCTGGCTTTATAACTAACTTGTCAAAGAAATAACCCATTCCCTCAAGAAATAACCTAATATGAGAGAGAGAAATAACTCACTCCAGAAAACTTAGCACCAAGTCATTCGTGAAGGGTCCACCCCCATAACCCAAACGCCTCCCACTAGATCCCACCTCCCCACACCCAATATCTCTACATGGGGCACCGACTTTCAATGAGTTTTGGTGGCGACAAACAGTATCCAAACCATAGGACTGGTCCTTCCTCATTTACTCAATATATCAACAATGGGAGTGCCCAGGGCTCAGTCCTTGGACTTTCCTTCTAGGAACCCACCTTTGGTGATCTCATCTAGCCTCATAATTTCGAGTCACACCTATATGCTAACTTACAAATTTTTATCTTCAACTCACATCTCTGCTCAAAAATCTAGATTCTTATAAGCAATTGCATACTTAGTATCTATAATTAGATCCCTAACTGATCTCTTCAACATGTACAAGATTGAATTTCTCATGTTTCTCACAGCAAACCTGTTCTCTCTATGGTCTTACCCAACTCAGAAAAAAGGAGGTATTATCCTGCCAGTTTTCAGCTCAAAACCCTTAAGTCATCCTTTCCTCCTCTTTTTGTCTCATATACTATACTTAATCTGTTAGGGAATCACACTGGCTACAGCTTCAAAATGTATGCACAATTTGATCACTTCTCATAACCTTCATTACTATTACTACTCTTGTTCATGTTGTCTTCATCTGCTATTTGGATTCTTGCAATAAATCCTAACTGGTTTCATCCCTGATCCCTTCCCTGCCTTCATCGCTACCTCTGGTGCAGACTATTTTCAATACAGCAGCCAGAGTGATTTTGTGAAGAGATAAATGATGATGTAATATTCAACTACTCAATAGCCTCTAACGGCCTAGAGTACTCCACAGGCCTGATGTTCTCTATCCCTGAATCCTCAATTCTATCTCCTACTACTCTTTGCCCTTGCTTATTCTATACCAGCTGTACTAGCCTACTGGCAGTTGCTCAAACTTGCCAAGGACACTTATACTTCAGCACTTGCCATTCCTTCTGCTTTGGCTTGCTTTCGTTTCCTTCACTGATTTTAGCTCCTTTTGCACAGTATCACCTTTTCAGTGAGGGCTTCTTGACCATTCCATGTAAAATTGCAAACCCACCCCATCTCTCTCTCTCTCTCTCTCTCTCTCTCTCTCTCTCTCTCTCTCTCTCTCATACACACACACATGCACACACTCTCTCTTTTCTACGTTATTTTTCTCTATGGTATTTACTATGATTTTATATTCTTTATCTTTAATAGATTCATTTGTCAGTTTCCCCTCATGAGATATAGTCTATAAAAAAGAAGTGATTTTTGTGTGTTTTGTTCTCTGCTGTATCTTCAGTGCCTAGAATCATGAGAAGAAACACATGAATGAATGACTAAATGGTGAAAGGTTCAAGTTTCCGGCTTGGGCAACTGAGTAGATGATGATGTGAAGACAAAGAATGAAGAGAAAAAAAAGCAGAAAAGCAAAATTAGGTTGTTTAAACTAAAATAAGATAAATATATCGGTTTAATGAGATACTAGTTTATAAAAATGTAAAGTTTATTGATTTTAATGTTTTAGTAAGTCATTTTAAGGAAAGCAAGGAAGAGTTTCGGCCATGGGAAATAATAATTTAATCTTAGGTTAACAAAGTATTTTTGCTTTTCTGAGAAGACAAACAATAAAGCCTAACAACTATATAGTGACTAGTGACACTAACCAAGAAAACGGGCAAGTTTTATTTTAGAAAGTAATGAGCTTACTTTCCATATATAAACAATGTGAAATATTTAATAAGCCTTTTTCACCCAGTCCTCATCCTTAGGTATTAGATAATACTAACATATGACCATGGAGGTAGTTACAAAAAAAGGACAAATATACCTGCCCTATGTGAATGATGTCCTCACTGTGTAACTCATACAGCTCTGTAGGAAGAATTTTCACAGTTTCAGTCCTCTTTATGAGAATGTGTATGTGGATATTTATTTTGAGAATCTCAAAACAGAGAAGTTTTTTATGTGCCGCTATTTATGAGTAAACAGGGAAAAGTCTTCAGTTCCATAATCAGCAATGGAATCTTGGCAATTCTTATTCAAAACTGCAGTCATCCTTTTTTTGCACATTTCTCTTTTTGTATGTTTCTCTTTTTTTTTCACATTTCTTGTAGCAGGCTCAACTAATGTAGTTATAATATTCTAGTGAAGTGAGGTTAAAAAAAAAATCACTAACATTGTCCCGGTAACCTTTTACAAAGAGGTCACTTAGATGTTGTTTTTGAAGTGTGTATGTGTATGCGTTCATGGGCATATGGAGGCATGAAGAAGTTACAAAGAATTTCCATTTTTAGAAGGTCAAACAAAATCAAGATCCCTCCAATTTTACTCAGCGTAATACTTGGTCTTAATAAAGTGTAATTTGTAGGGTACTGAAGCAAATGGACTCTTCCATACTGATGGGGATAATTAGAGTATAAGAGCTTCACAGATGAAAAATTCTAATGCAGTCTTTTATCAAAAGCAGTCACTCTACCTCAGCCTGACAGTTAACAGCATATGATCTGGTAAACAAATACTTTCACACGGAACAAAAGTGCCATTAAAGGCCAAAACTGTCAACACAAATTCCATTCTTACAAGAGAAAAAATACCTAAACTGTTGATCACCTCTGGTTGTCTTAACTAGCATGGAGGTTGTCATGGAAACATTTCTGCTAAGTTCACAGTGATGAAACACAAACACTTCCAGTTTAATTGCTATTAGGTTTAGCATACCAGAGTTTATTTATACTCAGTGAGCATTATGATAAAATGTAGTAGAAATAAAGCTTATAATGATCTGGCATAACAATGCTAACATTTCCTTTTCAAAAATTAAATGAAAATGAAATTCAATAGCAGTTTATGATTTTTCCCAGAAACAAATAAATTCCCAAATTTCTCAAATACCTATTCTGATGTCTTTGCATATTTTTCTATAGTACATGATTTATGAAGAGATTTTAATATTTTTACTTCTACAGTACGTGATTTACAAAAATACCTACTTCACACACTAAAAGTTAAACCCATATATTAAAAGTCCCAGATGACAGAAATTTAAATGTTCTAAGTTACATTTTCATATCAATATTATGCAAAAATTAACACCTAACTAGGATTTTAGTTTCATTTTTATAGTAAAGAAATATGAGCAATTGTTTGCCTACAAACTTTCTTTTACCTAATTCTGTTTCCTTAAACACAAAAGAAAAGGAAACCTACACAAATAATGAGGAAAAATAAACATTTTAGGCACTTGTACAAAACAGCACGCTCACTCATGGAATCTAATTCAACACATACTTAATTCTGTCAATTTTTTAACAGAAAATCTTTCTGGGATGTTCTAGAGAGATTTTTTTTTTTTTTTTTCCTTTTTGGTCACCAAGGCTAGAGTGCAGTGGCTGGGTTTCTGCTTGCTACAACCTTTGCCTTCGAGGCTCAAGTCATCCTCCCACCTCAGTCTCCTGAGTAACTGGGACTACAGGTACATGCCACCACACCTAGCTAATTTTTTTCTTTTTGTTTTAATCTTTTGGTAGAGATGGGGTTTTATAACATTTCCTATGCTAGTCTTAAATTCCCGGGTTTCAGCAATCCTCCTGCCTCGGCCTCCCAGTGTGCTGAAATTACAGGCATGAGCCACTATGCCCAGCCAGACTTTTTAAAGGTTTAAAACATGTGTCTGGTTTTTCCATGAAGAAAATGTTTCAGGTTTTATTTTATAATGTTTTAATGACATGCAAAAAATAAATTTCAAAACTAAAAAGTAATTTTTATAAGTTTTAATTAAATGTATACTATATAACCCTGAAGTAAGATAATTACAAGGTGGAATACAAGAGAATATGGTAGTTTCTGCTTTGGCAAGCTTAAATTTTACTTAATGATACAAAAGTAAAAGTATATAAAGCAATTATATAACAACAAAAAGCAAAATAGGGTTAATGTATAAAGCTTACCCAACGCTGTAGTGCTATAATAGTAAAAAGAGGAGTACACAAATATAAGCTTCCAAGTCTTCACAGAAAAAGTAAGATGACATCCCTTGAAGCAATACATCTTCAAGTTAAAGGATACTTACTTGAACTCCAAAAATACACATTTAAGTAGTAAAAGTGGATTTTTATTTAATTTTATAAAAATACCTTTTTTAGTCTTAAGTTACTAATCAGTCAAAATAAGACCTGCTATATGGCATTGACCCATGGTTGTGCAGTGGCTAACAGATAACTGACTATTTGCATCATGACTATAATATCCAGTAATCAATGTGTGTGATTATGGAAAGGATGCACAAACAAGTTACTACAAATTGTGTTTTCAGGTCTCAACAAATGATAAGCCAAACATGCAAGATAATAATATTAAGGTTGGGTTCACTAAAACATAAAACTTGCAGTTAAAAATCCTTGAATTTTATTCTGGGATCCACTAAATATGCATGTAAACTTTGGCAAGTCACTTATTTGTGTAAAGCTCAATTAAGAATGCTGGGATGTGTTATTCCTAAGGTATCTTCTTGCTCTATAATCTAACACACTGTGTATTCTACTTTCTCTTTACCTTGCTGAATGGGAAGGACAAGAGACAGGAAGATGTAGCATCACCAACATAACCAAGTCAAGAAGAAAAGGTTCTGGATATCCAAGGTGTTGCACCCAAAAGAAGCACAAAGAGTGTTTTTTAGAAGATGAAAAGGGACACAGAGCTAAAACTACTATGAAGAAGAAAGTCATTTCAGAATACTAGGGAGTCTTTAAAATATTATGATGCTATATTTGGTTGTTTAAAAATTCTGATTTCCCCAGAGGACTTTTAACTGGGTTTTCATTGTCAATAAGCATTTATTAAACTCCTAATTTTATGAAGTGCTATACAAAAAGATTTACATAGTGGTTGTCCTTGAGTCCCTGGGGCGTTTTTATTCTAGACCAAACAACACTAAAATGGACATGTTCAGGACCATACAGATAAGAGACTAAATGTACTTAATCATAAAATTATCTTAAAATGCAATTTTTTTGGAGTTTCTTTGATCCCAGACTAGTGAGTAATTTGAGGGAAAAAATAAACTTTCAGAACTAAATAGAAAAATTAATTTAAATGAATTTAGTAATACAATATTTACACTGAAAAATGTAAAAAAGGCCAACTCCAAGAATCTGCTTTCTAAACAATAGATGAGTCATTTTTGGCAAAAAAGAAATTTAAAAAGGGACTATTTAGTAGCACGCTATATTAGGATAACAGGTGGTAACCTGCAGTCAATTTCACTGCTGTATTTCATTCATTCGTCAGGGTAATAATGGGCCATGATCAAGCACAGGTGATTATGGTAACTAAGTGAGAAATGCATCAATCCAGAGTTGCAGAAAATTCCTTAGGTTTGTTTGGACATTAAAACTACGGTCTTTGACAGTCTATGACTGTAAAACAGAAATAACTATAGAAATATTCTTAAATTTTAAAAGGTATTAAGAAGTAAAATAAAGTAAAAGAGTCTGTCACATGCAGGTCTCTGATCATCATTCAAACCAGTTTAATCATTAGCCTGTGGCCTGTCCCTAACATTCCGATACAAGCAGGTAACTATGTCATGAACTATCAGATTTCATTTCCGAAACCAACTAGAAAACTTGTATCATTACTAATTTGAAAATCATATTTAACAAGACATATGTTCATTTTACTTACCCATTTCTTTATTTATTTTCTTTTTAATCTCCTAGTACTGTCTACAAACGTATGGCTAATATAATACATTAAATAAGGGATACTCTGGGAGAAGGAAAGAGGTAAGTAAAAATGGAAGAAGCAGTGACTTTACATTCTTTTTAAATCATAGTAAAGTTACAGTAATTACACAGTCACATGATAACACATCAAGCACAATATCCTCTGATCTCTATGAAGTTGACAAAAGCAAAGAACATTTTAGATAAAATTCATAAACTCAAAAAGTCTGTTCTTGTTTTCATGTTTCTACCATGTTGGCAAACTCTTCTATTTCATCAGTCTAATGCCTTCTTAGTCTCTTTACATTCTCTACAAATTATAAAATAAAAAGATCTGATCTCATTTTACTTCTTCAATGACAAGTAAAATTAACATTGATGAGTTATACCTTTTTTGAATTCTAAGTCTTTTATCTATCATAATAGAATAGATCTGTGCACCCAAAAGAAATTTTAGGCATTGTGACAGACAGACCATAAGGTGGTCCCCAGTGATCTCCACCATTTCCTGGACTGTAAAACAGAAATTTATGCCTTTATGTAATCTTTTCCCCTTGACTGTGGGAAGGACCTGTAATTTGCTTCTAATAAACAAGGTCCATCAAAGGTGATGAGATGCTACTAACATGATTGTTAGGTACATAAGAGTGTAACTCCCATCTTTCTAGCAGACTCTACTGACTCTCTTGTTGATGTTGATAGCAAAGGCTTTCATACTGAGAGTCCCATGTGGCAAGAAATGGGGACTTATCCAACAATCAGCAAGGAACCAAGGTCCTCAGTCCAATAACCCACAACGAATTGGATCCAGCCAACAACCACGTGAGATTGGAATGAAGCAGGTCCTTTCCCAGCTGAGCATTCAGATGAGACTTCAGCACTCACTGACACCTTGACTGCAGCCTGTAAAGTGACACCGAGGCTGAGTTCCTAGCCATGCCATGCCCAGATTCCTGAGCCCCCCAAAACTATGAGATAATAAGTGTGATGTCTTCAGCCAGTAAGTTTGCAGTAGTTTGTTCTGCTAATAGATAACTAATAAGTACATCAACCAAAAGAAAAGAAAAAATGAAGGGAATCGGAGAGAGAGAATTGGGAGAATCTAAAAGACGTAAGTCTAAACCAGAGGGTTATTTTGGTTTAATCATTTCAAGATGACACAGGTAGGAATATATGATCTATGTCTTCCTTCACATAAGTCCCTACTCATCCATACAAATCTAAGCCAAGCCAGTTATTGATTGAATAATATACAGCTTGCTAAGTCCTGAATTTAAGAGCTTTCACTGCAAGATTATGTATGTCCCTTTATGACCAGCTTCTGATGAAATTCATAATTATTTCACCTCGCATATGCCCACATGTCACTATAAGAAATGGTCAGGTTACTATGCTATTTAATAATGACTGCAAATAGCTTTAGTTGCTAAACACAACAACTAAGTCAAAATAATATTCTAATAGCATAAATTAAGGTAGGAGCCATTTTACAAGCCCTTCCATTTTTTTTCATACTTCATGAAAATTATTTAGAAGGAGTACATGCTAATCCCACTGTGACTATACATTCACACAGGCACACAAACACACACATACATACTGACACATACATATACACACATAAGTTCATACTGAGAATATATATGCTATTATAGTTTTGAATGTTTACATAAATAAACCTAGTAGGCATCTATACCTTTTTTTTCTGAAGCCTAAATTAGAATAGAATATCACCATAGGCTGCTGCTTATCTATTTAGCACTTAATTCATTTGGTCTTGCATTTTAATTATCTATTTATACATCTGTTTATCCCACTATATTTTAAGCTTCTTGAGAATGTTACTATGTCCTCATCTTTAAGTTCCCCTAAGACCTAGCATAGTACCTTCCTCACTTTCAGAAGGTTCTTAAAACAAATTCATATGAAATGCAACTGAACTGTTATTTCACCTTACATTAATTTCAGTAAACTAAGGTAACATTCTTACTAGAACTAAATGTCTTTTGATACGACATCCATAGTAAATATAAATGGGTGCTCTAAGCAGGAAGAATGACAATGTTATCACTGTAGGCATGTGCACAAATTGGTATATTATCAATTTGAAACTGAGAGAGGGAATCCTTCTACTGATACCCAACTCTAAAATTAAAAAGTGGTTCAACTTGATGTGGGAAAGCAGGCTAGTGGGCAGGAAGGGCAGGAGGCATAATTCACTGTACATCAGGGATCCAAGCTATGGTGAAGCTTTGTACTCTACAGCAACATCAGATAACACAGAGAGAACTTCTAAAAGATTAGTCTTCTGAGGGGATTTTTAAGATCTCTGAGTTCTCTTTCTAAAGTCATTATTTAGTATCTCCTGAAAACTTTTAGGCTGGGAAACACAGATTCAGTTATTACCACTATCGGTTAGCATTTAGGAACCATATAATAGAAGTATAATAAATGTGAGGCTTAATACAAGTCCAAACGAGAAGAGTCACACCCCACTTAAGTATACAGTTATTTAAATAGATGGAATAATATTGTCTAGTTGTTAACTTGCTATTCATTCAGAATAATAACTAGAAAAATCTAGGTACTTTTTAGTCTTTAAAATACTTAACGAATTAAACAATCTTTCACTATTGACTTAATAGGATGCTGATATGAGAGTCATTTATTCATTCATCCACTCATCTTAAACTTTTATTCAAACTTTTATCTAGTGCTAGACATAAAGTAATGTAACAGATGGTCAAAATAAAATAAAATCCCAGGACATACAAATTTAATGACACAAATTCTCAAACTAGCCAAAGGCTGGGTCTGTGATTTCATGATTGAAGTCAGTAGTGGTTATTAGCACAGAATTAAGAATTCGATCTGGATTTGAGTTCTGCTTTTGCTGCTTTCTAGCTGTGCATTGCTGGAAGAGTTAATTCAATGCTTATGTTCTTGTTTCCTTGTCCCTAAAAATCAGTAAAGCATATGCCTCATAGAGTTGCACTGAGGATTAGAATAACCGTGATTTGTAGCAATTATCACAGGTGTCTTACACATATTCAACAGACAACAATAAGATGACATAATGATAAAGATGGGGAAGAGGGAGAAAGAATGGAGGGAATGGAGAGAGGGGTAAGGTGGAGAAAACAGGGGTGGCAGCAGAGAGGAGAGGGGGCTGGAAAGAGAAAAGAGGATGAGGAGGAAAAGAAAATGTATCCTATTTAGATGTTGCCTTTAATAAGCCAACCATACTCTTAGCTCACCACCTCTTAAATTACCGCACTTGATCTTGGACAAAAACAGATAAAACATAGTCCCTGATCACAAGTATGTAAAAGTTAGAAAGCAGATCTATAACAAAAGATTATGTCATGTGTTAATCAGTCTTTTGTGAGCACCACTGGATCCAAATAACCAATACATCTCCAGATATTACAAGAAATCCCAGGAACTCTGGGCATCACCCTCCCAAAAAAAGAATTTGAATTTTAAAACTATAGAATGATTGTAACGAATACTTGGACCTCATAATTAGAATAAAAACCTATTGGTTTTTACATGCTGGTAATTATAACCTTTCAAATCTGGAATTGATATAAATAGCATTTAAGATGAAAATGCCCCTACATTTATTCAACATCCTAGTTATATTTGAAAATAGGAGTGAGAGAAGACAAACTGTGTTATGCAGTTTCCAGTATACTTTGCCTCATGTAACTACTTACTTCCTAGGGCCAAACAATATATCTCCAAATAGCCATTTTGACTGTAGTTAGAGGATATATTTACATTATGCAAATTTTACAGGCTACAGAGATAGACAGGATAAAAATGGAAGAGAGAAGCCAATAAAAGGAAAATCAAGTCAAAAATATTTTGATACGTCAGATGCTAAGCAGGCAGGCTCTTTTGTAAATTCTTCCATAATTCCATACAGAAGACGAGCGTCAAGTTGTCAAAAGTTTTTTTAACATATGTAAACTTCCGAGAAGCTTGGATTTTGTCATAGCTTAACAAAATGTCAAAATTCTGCTTAATAAGAAAATGCTGTGTATGGTAGAAACCCAAATGCTTACTTTATAATGCTTTTAAAAATGTTTTACAAACATTTTTGTACTTAAGAATAAACACAAGACATTTACCAAATTTTTATATTCCATACTAAATGGAATTTGTTTGTACACAAATCTGGAAGAAGTGGCAAAGCTGTCCATCTACCATTTATAATGCATAAATATGTATTACAAAACACAGAGAACCAGATTACGTTCAAACAAGTTACCAACACATTAGTAAACTATACTGTAAATCATCCCAGGATGATAAAAGATTTCTAATTAATATATACTATGTTAAATAAGTGCTAAATTTATTATAGTTGCCTTTTCCATATTGGTGCTTTCATTAAAATTTTGCTTAAAAATTATTATTTTCATTACTATGTAATATATATAGTTGACCACACAGAAAGTAGCAAAACCTCAGAAATATGGTGGTTTTTGTGGCCTTTTTTTAAATAGACAGGGCCAGCTGGGAACGGTGGCTCATGCCTGTAATTCCAGCACTTGGGGAGGCCAAGTGGGTGGAGCACCTGAGGTCTGGAATTCGAGACCAGCCTGACCAACATGGAGAAACCCCATCTCTACTAAAAAATACAAAATTAGCCAGGCATGGTGGCACACACCTGTAATCCCAACTACTCAGGAGGCTAAGGCAGGAGAATTGCTTTAACACGGGAGACGGAGGTTGCGGTGAGCCGAGAGATAGCACCATTGCACTCCAGCCTGGACAACAAGAACAAAACTCTGTGTCAAAAAAAAAAAAAAAAAAAAAAAAAAAAAAAAAAAAAAAAAAAAAAAAAAAAAAAAAAAAAAGAGAGACAGAGCCTTGCTCTGTCACCCAGATAGAGTATGGTGACAAGAGAATAGCTCACGGTAGCCTGGAACTCCTGGGCTCTAGGTGATCCTTCTGCCTCGGGCTCCCAAGAAGCTAGAACTAGGTAGGCATCACCACACTTGGCTAATTATTTGACAATAATTTTGTAGATGCAGGGTCTCACTATGTTGCCCAGGCTGGTTTCAAACTCTTGGTCTCAGGCAATCCTCCTGCTTCAGCCTCCCAAAGTGCTGGGACTATAGGCATGAGCCACAATAACCAGCCAAAAATATCTTCTTATAAAATTTCCAGTGATTTGTTAATTTCTTAATTTGATTGCAAGCTATACTTCACCATGATTCAATACCAATTGTCAGCTTCAAAACAAAGCAGAACAGGTAAATAAATCTGTGAAAAAATGTATAAAGTTAATCATAATGTTGTTAATTATGCTTACTGCAAAAATCATATACAAAAAAGTCATTTCTGCATCAAATTTGTAAGTAATAAATCACCTACCACTCCTTAAAAATTATGTATATTCAAATGTCACATATACTATAGCATACAAAAGGTCTTAGATCTAATAAGCTTTCATGTTGATCCATCAGCTTAGAAAATGTTTATAAAATTTTTTAAAATGTAGTGTAAACATTTCAGCCCTGAACCTTATTCCTATGCCTTTGAACCTTCTCTTTCATGTGCAATACCTGACAGCCCACTGAGAATAGCTGCTGAAAACCCCAAAGATGGGTAAAACAGAATTTCTGACTCAGGAAATAAAGATCAGCTGAACAGGATTCCCAAATGGCAATCCAGATCAATGGAAAAGCAAGACCAGAAATTTACAGTATCTATCCTACGCAGTACAACATGAAGGTTGTATTTCATTGCTGGTAACAAAACTCCCAGTGGCAAAAAAAAAAAAAAAAAGAAAGAAAGAAAGAAAGAAAAAAACAGGGAGACACACAAAGATTGTAAATTCAGTAATGAGAAACTACATTTTATATTCACATTTTTAAGCGGAATTAAGAACTCTACTACATTTGGCACCAATGATACGGTAAATAATTTCTGCAAGTAAACAACTGCATTCTGTGCAAACAACTGAAGCATTCATAAGAGGTAGTTTAATATTTAAACTCCTTATATATTTCCAGCAATTGTCATCTTAGCAATGGCTTAAGTGTTTTATGCCAAGACAAATATTTATTTCAAGTTTCATGAAGAAAATCTCAAAATAGACCTACTAATAACAAAAACCCTTATAAACAAAATTATAAAACAACCTAATATGTATAATTATAATGCTATCAAATTCTGATGGACTCCTTTAATCTATGCAGAACAGGAATTACCTCTACAGTACCCCTACTGAGGGGCAGTTATCATTATTTCAATGTTTCTTTACATAGGCACTTACTATCTGATGGGGCAATCTTTTCCCACATAGAATATTTTTTATTATCAGCATCCATGTCTGAATAACTTTCACCTATTTAATCCCATTCTAACTACTGAGGCAGTGTAAAATAAATGCTCTGTTCTATCTAACTATTCTTTAAAACACTACGCACTATTTCAACTCCCAATGTCTCCTTAACTGAACTCAGGTCCTTAATCCCATTTTTCTTATGACATGGTTTCTCAATCTTCCAATACTATGGTCACCTCCAGATAAATTCCAGTTTCAGTTAGGTGACATTCGGATCTGAATGCAGCTCTACAGACATGGTTTATTCACTTGATAACACCCTCTCCATGCTAACTAGCCACCATGTTTTTGTGAATTTTGTTAATTTAGATCTTTAAAGCTCAAGATCCATATATCCCCTGACAAGTATATATCTTCACTTAGATTTCCCTAGACTTCTCAGGCTCAAAATGAGAAGTCTATAGGATAGATTTCAAAAAGATAAATTCCATAAAAAATTGAATTTAACTTTTCCTTTTCTTTTTGTCTTTTCAGTTTGGGCTGCTATAACAAAGCACCATAGACTGGTGGCTTAAAAACAACATAAATTTACTCTGTTCTGGGGCTGGAAGGCTGAGATCAGAGTGCCAGTCTGGCCCAGTTCTGGAGAGGGCTTTCTTCAATGCTGCAGATGGGCCATCTTCTCTTTGAATCCTCACATGGTGAAAAGAGAATAAGAGGGCTCTCTCCGGTACTTTTGATAAGGGCGCTCATCTCATTCATGAGGGCTGTGCTCAAAAGCCCTCCTAAAGACCCTATCTCCTCACACTGTCACACTGGGGGTTCATATTTCAACATATAATTTTTGGAGGGACATAAACATTCAGTCCATAACATTTTTCATTTTTCTACCTCATCATACTCCAAATATGCTTCACTTCCTACTATTCCTATGTTGTACAGAAGCTAGTAATGTCTAGAAATCTACAAGTATCATGTACTCTTCCAACTCCATATCATCCAACTATCAAATTCCATAAAATTTATGACTCAGTGTGAGTCCAAGCTGTAAGACAAACTGCTGTACTTTAAATTCTTACTATGTCCTTACCAGCTGTGTGGCCTTAAATAAGTAGCCTAACCTCTGTGACTCAGTTTCCTCTGTGAAATGTAAATAAAAACAACACTTTCCTCACACAGCTGCAGTCAGGACTAAATTGGTTCACATATACACACAGATACACACACACACACACACACACACACACATATGAAGTGCTTAGACAACTGATCAGCTCATAGTGAGTACAGAATGTTAACTACCATTATCATTGTCACCTCTTTATTATCTCTTGGAACTGCATTTTTTTCATGCTCATCACCGCTTATTAGTTCAAGTCCTTCATTTTTTCTCACCTGGATTACTGTGGCAGCTTTAAAACTGATCTCCCTACCTCCCTTCTTACCATGCTCTAATTTTCAAAACTTTGATTATGCTAGTCCCAAGTTTCAAATGTTTTAATAGTTTACCACTGTCCTTAAAATAAATGCCAATGATCCAAATAACTCAGAAATTTACTACATTTGCCATAATGTCATACAGAACTCTTAATTCAGTAAATTTTCATAGCCACACTTTTCTCTCTTCTCCTAGCATGTGATACTTGAACCACACTGATTTATCCGTTTGTTCTCCTAGCATATGATTGATCTAGCCACATTGATCAACTTGAGTTTGCTCAAAACCGGACCCTGTAAATCTTTTTTTTAAAGTTGGATTACTGTAGTTCGCCACTCTGAGACTCTGCTGCTCATCCAACTACTTATTTCATCCTATCTATTACTATCCTTGAGTAGGAAGGAGCTAAATGATATGATATGCTATCATACAGAAAGGTTTTCATGCAATGTTCTATACTTCTGCTTTAGCAATAAAGATATAGGTATGGACTATTGGAAGTATGATTGGAAGGTCAGCAGCATCAGTATTACCCAAGAGCTCGTCAGAAGAGTTATCAGGCTGCACACAGACCTACTGAATGAGAACTTCTGGGTGCAATACCCAGGTATCTCTTTGTAACATGTTCTATGGGTGATTTTTTAGCACACCAGTGTTTGAAAAGCTCTTATAAATACAGCTGGACCCTTAATTTATCAGCTATGTTTTAAGATATTTAAGAATCAAAAATACTATTGATAAAAATATGAATTTTTTTTTGAGACAAGATCTTGCCATGTTACAGTGCAGTGGTGCAATCATGAGTTGTTGCAGCCTCGATTTCCTGGGCTCAAGCGATCCTCCTGCTTTGGCCTCCCAAGTAGTTGGAACCAGAGGTACCTACAACCATGCCCACACCTTTTACTTTTTGTAGGTTTGTCTCAAACTCCTGGGCTGAAGCAATCTTCCCACCTCAGCCACTCAAAGCACTGGGATTACACACTTGAGCCACCACACCTGGTCACAAATATGAATTATAACTACAGTAAGAATGCAGTCCTGGAAAATAACTGATAATGATAAATCTAAATCATTTATAATTAATAATCAAAATAATAGTATTTATAACACCATGATCAGACAGCCTAACAGATACACTGATAGCAAAACATTCTGCCAAAAAACATTCATAATTCCAGCCACCTGTTTTGTGAGCATCAGAGTTGGAGCTGTACAACATAGCAAGTATTTTGTCACACTCTGACTTCTGACAGAATATTAGAATACTCAGTAGACTCTGGTAATGAACTGAATTTTGTTAATGGATGCTATATTTTAATAAGCTTTAATAACTAGCCTAGGCTATTAGTAAGTAGTCATTAATTGTTTATGAAAGTTAAAACCTATGCATATGTTTTCACTCATGGGAATGAAAGAATGGACTTGTATCTGGGGATTAATTTAATTCCAAAATGGACTTTCCTTGCCCAGCAGGTGACCAACCACTTTGAAATTGTGGCTCTAAAGAGCCGGAACAACCTTCATTTCTAACCTTTGTATATGAGTCAAACTGCCAGCTGAACAATTCACAGTTTTCCTCTGGAAAGCCTCTCCTCTCTCCATCATCCATTCTGAAGTACTATTTCTTTCTCTGCCTTCTCCTAGCACTGTGTGCAAACCTCTGTTAGCTGTACTTACAGTGTAGTGGAATAATCTCTTCACATATGTGTCTCCCACACTCTAAGGATCAGGTGACACATGGATCTTGAGGGTCTCTGGCATCCAGAAAAATTATGTGGCACATAATCAAAGGTATTAAAATTTTAATCAATCAATGTCATTCTGTTAGTTTAAATGAAGCCAGTAGCCAATTAAAAACAATAGCCTACATGAACTTCTATTAAACTTATACATCTATAAGAATTGTACATTTCTCGCTATTAAAAATATTACTATGAGTTTTTATATATTCTAGCCTGTCAAGATCTTTTCAAAGCTTGACTCTGAATAGGTTAAAAAAAAAAGGGGGGGGGTACCATTAAAAAACCTCTAGGTTGACATATAACCCGTCATTTACTATACCTGTCCATTCTTAGGTTTATCACATTCTTTTTCTATCTTCAGTAATTTTGAAAATGATTAATATTTCCAATTTTGAAAATCATGCTTTAATGATGAAAAATTTCATACAGAATAAGAAATTATGCAGAAGAACAGTGTGAGTGGCATAAATTCTCTATTAATGCATTCCTAATCTGGAATGAGAGCAGCTTCTATTAGAACTTCCCATTCTTTTTTGCCATTATTGTTCATAAATGTTACAAAATCTTCAACCACTGTAAACCCAATAAATAGTAAGTGGAAATATGTATGGCTACGGTGGAAAGAAGACTCTACTGGGTGTAACAGATTTAATGTGACCCCCCCAATATTTATATATTAGAAGTCTAATGTCCGATGAGAAAATATTAAACAGTAAGGCCTTTGGTAATTAGAATAAGATACTATCATAAGGGTGAAGCCTTCACGAATGGGAATAGTGCCCTTATAAGAGTCACAGGAGAGCTTGTTTCATGTGCTCTCCTCTCCAACATGTGAGGATACAATGAGAAAACTTCAGTCTGCAAACCAGAAGAGAGGTCTCACCTGAACTCAACCACTCTGATCTCTGACTTCCAGCAGAATTAAGATAAATAAACTGTTGTTGTTTCTAAGCTATGTAGTTGATGGTAATTTGTTATGCTAGCCAAAACACTAGGGACTCAGATCCAGGTTTTAATCTCATCTGGATTAATAAACATTGCTTAAAATATCTTAATTTATGAAGGCTTTAATTTCCCAACTCAAAAACAGAAGTTTAAAGTAACTTAATGTTTAAGATCCCTCTCAATAATGATAAAGAAAGTGTACCTGTCCCACAAGATGGCTATAAAGATGAAACAAAGTGGGCCAGATGTGGTGGTTCATGCCTGTAATCCCAGCACTTTGGGAGGCCAAGGTGAGTGGATCACTTAAGGTGAGGAGCTCGAGAACCAGCTCGAGAGCCAGGCCAACATGGTGAAACCTTGTCTCTACTAAAAATACAAAAATTAGCTGGGCATGGTGGTGTACATCTGTAATCCCAGCTACGTGGGAGGCTGAGGCAGGAGAATCACTTGAACCCGGGAAGCAGAGATTGCAGTGAGCCGAGATTGCGGCACTGTACTCCGGCCTGGATGACAGAGTGAGACTCCATCTCAAGAAAAAAGAATAAAAATTAAAAAGTCAAACAAAGTAATATAATGTATATAATTTATATTCCTAAAGCATTCATTATTATAATTCTATAATACATAAAACAATATGGCATAATCTGCCTCCAGGTAGAATCTATATTTACTAAATCAAAGTAAAAACTTTTCCCCTGAGGTGAAAAGACTATTTTCACCTGCCAAGCTTAAGGAAAGAGTTACTTGGATACAGAATCTTTTGCTATAAGCTGCTAACATTTACTCCAGCTATATGTATTAACTTAAAAAAATTTTTTTTTTGAAGAGCCTTTCCCAGAGTATGCAGATATTCCCCAAAAGATTACCTTGGACTGGACTGGGACTTGATATTCAGAGCATGTTGAGTGTGGAAAGGCATGAGTACCCTTTGAAGAGTGGGAGACGGAAGGCCCAGGGCTTCAGGAGGGGATGGGTTCTCTTATGAAGAGACCCTTCCTTACATCTCCTCTAATCACTTTTCTTCCACATTAATTTTTAATCATAATCACCTATCCATTTTACATCTTTTTTATCTTTCTGAGACAGAGTGTCACTCCATCACCAGGCGCCAGGCTGGAGTGCAGTGGTGCGACCTCAGCTCACTGCAACCTCCGCCTCCCAGGTTCAAGCAATTCTGCTTCAGCCTCCCGAGTAGCTGGTACTACAGGCGTGTGCCACCACGCCCAGCTAATTTTTTTTTTTTTTGTATTTTTAGTAGAGACGGGGTTTCACCATGTTGGCCAGCATGGTCTCAATGTCTTGACCTCGTGATCCGCCCGCCTCGGCCTCCCAAAGGGCTGGGATTACAGGCGTGAGCCACCACGCCCGGCCCCATTTTACATTTTTAATCCCATATACTTTACTATTAATTTGAATTTATTTCAATACTCTATATCCTTATCTAACCTCCAGCTTTTATCTTTCAAATGTCATATTGTTATTCTTTCAATTTTTGACTTTTATGCTTATTTTCTTGAATTGGAGCCAATCTTTATTTTCCTATTCTCATTTATAGCTATCATTTTAAATGTCTTTATACCTATCACTTCAAATGTCTTAGCTATCAAAATTTAAATTCAATTTCTAACTTTAATACAATCCTAATCTTCTTGAACTTCTTTTCCCTTTGTCACTTATTGACTCCATTTATTATTATTTTTTGCTTGTCTTTATTATACCCAGCAAAAAGCAAGTCTAGAAAAGGGTCAAAAGTAAAATAAGTCCTTATAAACCAATTATGGCAGTTTTCTTACTTGCAACTGCCCCTTCTTCTGCCACTCTGGTTCCCAAACAGATTCCCTAGCCTAATCCTGGATGGCTTTCCATCTTCTTTCCAGTAAGAACCTTACTCACCTAGGGGAAAGAGCTGACCCACAGATTAATTCCCTCCTGTAGGATCATGAGTCTCATTCTGCAATTGGCATCTGGAGTTGTTCCAATGGTGTTACTTGTTAATTTCTCACACTATCCAGATTTTACATGAGCTACTCTATTTTTAAATTCATAACTTCAAAATATATAACCAATAGCCTTAGAGGAAAATTAAACCAAAAGAAAAAATATCAATTTATGCCACAATTAGGGAAACATGCTACTAGAGGGGTTACAATCGTGGAAGGCACTTTAAATTCATTCAGGAAAAAAGCAGAGATAAGTGAATAAATAAATTCATTCACTTATTCGCACATTTATTCAGTAAATGCTTAATTCCTACCACACACCAGGTACCATGCAAGTGCTGGGTTCAAAGTGAGGGGAAACAAAGTCCCTGCCTTTGAGAAGCTTATGGTTGAGTGGAGGCACAGAGGCAGGCAAACATTAATCAGCTTCTCCCATGATGAATGTGTCATTAAGAACTTTATTGAAAGAACAGGGCGTTATGAGAACCCATAGCATAGATCTAGTTAGGTTAAAAAAAAAAAAAAAAGCGTTCCACAAGGAAGCTGCATTTGAATTTAGATGAGAGGGTTGAATAGAGAAGCAAAGTGGGAAGATGAACAGCCAATATTTCTGGCAAAGGAAAAAGCTCCAATAAGGGCTCTGAGACAAGAAAGAGGATGGCACAGTTGAAGGATATGAACAGATGCCAGTGTGTTTAAGAGCAGAGAGCCAGGGGAGAAGAGACATCGGAGGAGCCACGTACTGTACAACTCTGATCTCTATGTTAAGGATTGTGGTCATTTCTCCAACAGAAATGAGGAGTCATTATAACCACAGGAATAACATAAAAAGAACTGCTTTATAAACATCATTCTGCCTGCTATGTTAGAGAACCTTCTGGAGAGGTAGGTTCCACGAAAAAGCCATTAACTCATTCAGCAAATATGCATTAAGTACTTATAACGTGCCTGCACTCTGGTAGGCACAGCTACAGAAGAAAAAAGAGATGAAACAGCAAAAGCCATGTAACAGAAACATGCACTAAGACATATTTTGGAAGACTACATCAGTACGACAAGCCAGAGCTAGGAGACCCTTAATCTGTGATAGTGAAGCTGAAAATGGAAAAAAAGTAGATGGACTGAGGTGATAATTCTTAGTTAAATTGACACTTAGTAGTCAATGTTTCAAAATTTTTTAAAAAATGCAACAAACAAAATAAAACACCTGTTTAAGTAATGTTCTTTCCTATTTCACACAAACGTTTTCAAATTTTCAATTGCTTAGAGAACCCTGCTAACTTTCCTTGTTTCAGTTCTTCTTCCACGATTTCAGTCTTTCTATGTAGTTACTGTTTTCAGTCTTTGATTATTTAATACAAGTCAAAATCTTAGGATGATATAACTTCAATATTTTCAGAAAGGCTCTCAAGTACAACAACTATCACTATGAGGTTCATTCTGGGAGCTGAATAGAAATAACTATAAGGCAAGTTGGAGCTATCATAGAGAAACACAATTTAAGCTTCTTGAAAGAAAGCAGTATTTTGCATTCCAACCAACAAAAATAAGAAAGACTATCCAGGAAGAGTTGCTCAGTACACTATTTAAAAAATTCATCTATGGCACAATGGAGAAACTAGGGATTAAAAACATAAATCTGCAGTTGTCGTTTCAAAAAGATTTAACTGAAGTGTAAATTAAGTCAAATAGGTAACTGTAATAATGAAAGAAAAAACAGTACTCATATATATTTTGGTCTGTCTCATAATCAAACTTGCAGAGTTGTGCTTTGATGGTATAACTTTCAGTTTTACAGGAACAGACATAAGTGATGCTTCAGAAAATCTGTTGCTGGAACGTGGTCAAAGATCTAGCCCCTGTACCACTCATTTTTCCCAAGTAAGGCCCAACACAAGAAATATTTTTGTAGAATTTAGTCCAAAGAATATTTCCTTTCCTAATGAATATTATGTGTGTGTGTGTGTCTGTGTGCATATATATATATGTATATGTGTGTATATATATATATATATATATATATATATAGTCTTCTTTTTTAAAATGGATATTCTATAACTAATTACATTTTGCTTTAACTGCCAGTAATCACAAAGGCAAATTAGGAACTATGTCTTTCATTCTGATAGACATCTTTCCTCATTTTGACTTTCTATACTGAATCATGTTTTTCTTAATTTTGATTTTATTTTCTACTTCATCATACTTCACTGCAGAGTTTTCTTTTTATAATTCTCTTAAATTCTTTGTGCAATGAAACAAGGCATATATAAAATTCACATTGATGAAACAGTTTCATTCTCCTGTCATGTTGCTTTCTCTTAAATTTTTCAACTCGTTTCTCAAATTATTTTAAAATTGGTAAATTTATTTACCCCCAAAATAATCATGTTGGGCTTTTAACGGTCCCTGCTTTAAATATATAAAAATCTTTGCCAAAGCCAGGAGTGGTGGCCCACACCTTTAGCCCAGCACTTCGGGAGGCCAAGATATCACTTAAGCCCAGGAGTGTGAGACCAGCCTAGACAACACAGCAAGACCCCATCTTTAAAAAAAAATTAAAAATAGCCGGGTATGGTGGTATACACCTACTGTACTGGCTACTCAGGAAACTGAGGCAGGAGAATCACTTGAAGCCAGGAGTTTGAGACAAGCCTGGGCAACAAAGTGAGGCCCTCTCTCTACAAAAAACAAACAAATGGAAAAAAGAAAAAAAAAACAGCTGGGCATGGTAGCACATACCTGTAGTCCCAGCTACTCAGGAGGCTGAGAATGGAGGACTGCCTGAGCACAGGAGTTCAAGGCTGCAGTGAGCTATGATGGCACAACCACTTTCGGGCCTGAGTAACAGAATAGGAACTCATCCCTAAAAATAAAAATGATAAATAAAAAATTCCAAGTATAATTCATTTCTAACAAAACATAGTGATTTTTGTTAGGATTTGAGAATGTCTTTGCTTCTTTTCTTTATGAGCTAATTGTGCTTTTTTCCACAGTTCTCCTAGAGGTCTTTATACTCTATTTCACATTTGGTCTTTTATATTCCTTCTTTTTCCACAGTATCAATTTGATTATGTTTGTGAATACCAATTACATACCTACACACATACTACTTTAGATAACTAAAGAGACTTGGAATAATTTTGTCTTCTAAAGTGTTAATTCTTGTTCTTACAGGAATCTCTTTCACAGCTTTGTAATTCTTTCACCACCATGATTCAATCTCTGATGAAGGATCAGTCAATATCCTAAAATTGCACAATACACTCAAGACTCTGAAATTAATCTGAATTTTTTGTACTGTTTCCTTTTGTGTTTGTCACTCTTTATGAAGACAACCGGATGAAATGAACTCAATATAGACATGTATAACTCATGTTCTCCCAGGCCACATAAAGGTGAGGAAGAAAGAGTCAAATTTGTAACAATAAAAACGGCTAAATCTGCACACCCACAGGTACTCTAACTCCTTTCAAACACCTCCTAGGTAAGGAAGTTCCAAGAGGTTTCCCACTGGTGTTCCTTTAACTACAAGTTCTACTGGAGCCTCCCTATTCTCCTGCTCCTGACAGTGAACATTTGCATCCTCAACCCATGTAGAAAACATTCTAGCAACCACAAGTATAAGCATTAAAAGTGCAGAAACCAGGCCAGGAACAGTGACTCATGCCTGTAATCCCAGCACTTTAGGAGGCCAAGGTGGGTGGGTATCTTTGAGCTCAGGGTTTTGAGACCAGCCTGGGAAACATGGCAAAATCCCATCTCTACAAAAAACACAAAATGTCATCTCTATCACACACACACACACACACACACATTAGCCAGGCATTGGTGGCATATGGCTGTAGTCCCAGCTACTCAGGAGGCTGAGGCTGGAGAACTGCTTGAACCCAGGACACACACACACATACACACACACACACACACAAACTAGCCAGGCATTGCTGGCACATGTCTGTAGTCCCAGCTACTCAGGAGGCTGAGGCTGGAGAATTGCTTGAACCCAGGAGGAAGAGGTTGCAGTGAGCTGAGATCACGCTGCTGCACTCTAGACTCTAGACTGGGCCACAGAGTGCCACCATTTCTCAAAAAAAAAAAAAAAGAAGGCACAGAAACCACATCCCCCTTTTTGGTACTGGTATTGTAACTTCCTACATCACTGATTCAGTGTTTCAATGCCTGATATTTCCCATATGTGAGCACTCCTCAGGTTTGTGTTTCAAGGTGATTCAAAAGGCACTTTATTGCAGTGAGCAAAAATCCCCTTGACTGGCATTTACGGCACACTCTTGTGCACTAGTGACAAAGTATAACTGCATTATGCCCAAAACTCTTACAGGCAGTGATTTTAGCATTGCTGCTGTTTTTAGTCCCTGTTATTCCTAGGACTCTACCACAAATTCTGCAGTGGAGTAGTTAATAGTCGTCCATCAGAGCAGTTCACAACTTCTGCTTGAATAAATACACATTTTTCTCACAACTATCATTGGCCCTGGGAACAGTCTTCAAACCCGAAATCTCTCCTCTCTTAAGGTGAGTTGCTCCCATGAGATCCAATTTCTCATCCACATGGATCAGCAAAGTTTTTCGAAGCAGCTCACCAAACATGTCAAATAGGTATGAACTTGAAGCATTATTAATACTCCCCTCATTTCTAGACCTCTTCCCTCAAGTAGGATATATATTTTTAAAACCTGTTTTACATACTGACAATTGTGAAAAATAACTATTAAATTCTCTGCAACCTGAAACAGTTTTCACAGAAAGTAGGTACAGCAGAAACGTTACCAAAGCGACTGCTATAAAGGAAGACAGAAAAACACTTAGAAGTTCCTGTAGCTGGATAATTCCCTTATGTTTTATCTATTGCTATATAACAAACCAACTCAAAATTTAGTGCTGAAGGTAACAATTTACTGTTTCTCACAATTCTGTGTTAGTTGTGTGGTTCTTCTGCTGATCTGGCATGGGCTTATTTATGCAGCTGAATTCACCTGGTAGGGCAGGTAGGGGAGAGCTCACCTGGGCCCTTGTGGTAGGTCTCTCCATGTGATCTTCTACCATTAAGGAGGCTATACCAGGCTTCCTCACATGGTGACAGCAGCATTCCAAAAATGTAAGCTCCAATGTACGAGCACTTATAAAGTCTTTACTTGCATCATATCCACTGGTGTTGCACCGGCCAAAGCAAGTCACATAACCAACCCAGAATAACTGTGGGAGGGGACTTCATGAGAACCTGGATACTGGGAGATTCATCACATGCATTAGTGCAGCACTCTAATACAACAGATCCCTAATAGGGCTGTTACTTCTTCTTCCAATCCTTCTAATACTTAAATCATGTTATTATTTAACAAAGTTTCTTTCCTATCTGCTCCACACCTTATTTTTTTAAGAGCTAAAGTATTCTTTATGGGTGTTCAAAGCTCATACAAGTCCAACATATCAGTGAATGAATGCTTATGGAGGATTCAAAAGTATTTTAAAATTTAAAATGCACCATATGCCACAGCAAATGCTCACTACTAAATTCTTAAAGCTCTTATGGAAGAAATAAAAATTCCTTTGAATGTTAAGTGCAAAAGCTTTTAAATACATCAGGGCCAAGAAGTTCTCCCTCCCAAAAAGAAAGGCATCATTCTACCATTAATATCCCATACTCAACCTCCTGAGGTACTTTGCACCTCTAATGAATACTGAATGTATAATCATACAAAATGTCCAAAAGTGTCCAAAATCTTAAAGTTAGAAAAAGAACCATTATCTTCTGGTTTCTATATCAGAAGTACCCCAATTAGCATGACAAGAAGATGCCAAAAAGTATGAAAATATTAACAATCTGAAAAACAGTAAATAGTATGAACAAAATGGCAAAAAAAAAAAAAGAAAGAAAAGGTAAAGATGAAAAAATCCATTAACCTTGTTTCATCTTACAAGCTGTGTTTTTAAATGGCCTATGATAACTTAAAGATAAGTTGAATAGCAAAAAAATAAACTTTTGAAAACATAGCTATACCTCTTGTGATTAATTTTGACATACACTTTTAATTCTATTGTTTTTTGTAAACACCAATTCAAGTTCATTTCAAGATTGTAAGTTTTTCTGTGAAAACGATTGCATTTTGGAAAAAGGTGTATGCATAAGGGCCAAATGGTAATCATCAGATAAGGTGGGTCCTTCTGGACTAAGGAGTTTAGTACTATGACTAGGGCTAGCACACATAATAATAAAAAGAAGTCAACACAGCCCTTCTGGCTGTAATGATGATGCCAAACAAGATGCTGTTCTGTGAATAAGTGGCAAAATGCTTCAGAGATTTTCCACTAGGGCAGACAAAATGTGGAACTTTACTTATGCACGGAAGACTTTTTTTGTTGTTGTTAAATTAGGCCAACAGCAAGTTATTTTTAGATTACTTACTTCACTTTCTCTCCTTAATGGGCTGGTATACAAAATAGGACAGAAAATGCACCATATGCCACAGCAAATGCTCAAATCCTAAGTTCTTAAAGCTCTCATGGAAATTAAAGAAATCTCTATCTTAAAATATAAGATTTGAATTCAAATGAAATTAAGACTGTAAATATTCTGACAGATATTTATCATTTAACCACAAATAAAAATATAAAAGTTGTTTAAAAAAAACACAATATTTTAGGATATTTTTCCCTTAACTATTTTTAGTAAAAATAACTTATAAGAAAAAGCTAAAGTTGAAATGAACACACTGACTTACATTTATGATTAAAAGTTAATATATAAAGCATGCAGCATTTTCGAATTCTACAGTAACTAACACTTCTTGATTTCCTAAAGTTACAAAATTTGGATGACTCATCTGCCTGCTCTTTCACAAAATCAATATAAAGTCTCTTCAAACAGTTCAATTTTGTAGAAAGAGAAACTTTCAAAACTTACTCTTTGTATTTTGACATACTGCATCCTCATTTTATTATTTTAATCACACTTCACCAAATTATATTTTTATTTTGATTTATACTATTAAGACGAATCATGAAGGTGAGACAGTGCATGACATTAAAGACGTAGATGAACATAATACAGGATCTTGGAATTAAAATGTATATACTGCTTGAAAAGAAATGCTCCCCACCTTCATTGATAACATTGAATCTAAACTATGTTATCAAATATGTAATCTATTTTAAAATAGATTAATAAATTCAACAAATATTACACAGCAAAACATCTACCATGCTCTTTGCAATATCTTGCTTTTACTGACGCAAACAAAATTACAAGACAACAATAAACTCTGACACCTCTTTGGTGTCTAACCCACTGAACACAGTGTGCAATTAGGATAATAAATTGCAATTAGGATAATATGATTAATATAGAGTGCTTATTTCTTCAAAAAATCAAGCAAAATATTAAAGTTTTTAATATTTATTTATGAAATTATCTTGTGAGTGTTTCATATGTTAAATGTGCAGGCCTATTTTTTTTTCCCCCTTAAAAACGGGGCAGACAAATATTGCTAGATATAGTTCATCATTCTATGTAACCTATATTTAGAAGATTAAATGCAGCAATTAAATGAAACATTTTTAAACTAATATAGGCATTTAGGAACATAAAAATTAATTTTTGAATGAAACTGATCTGTGAGAAACTGTAATTTGAAAACAATGTTAACATGATCTTAATAGATAAATGTATGATGCAAAACTAGAAAACTATTATGATTGTTCAATGTTGCCAAACTAATAGTGCTAATGAAAGTCTCTGTAAAAAGGTTATCTTAAATTTATGTTCTAAGTTTTACATTTAAAAAGACATGTAAATAACCCACATTTTAATACATTCTCAAACACTCAATTCTAAGAAAAATCTTCCAGGAATAATTAGGTCTAATGGCAGTTTAAAAAACTTAGCCTATTAGATTGAATATAAAAATTGTTTTAAAACTTTGAAGAAATCATTATATCTTACCAAAAATGTATTAACAAAAGCAAAAAACCTAAGTTACTAAAAACATAAACGGCTGATTTTAGGAAACCAGCCTCTGAATATGGGAAGAAGGAACTGATAGATTTATAAGCATTCAGAACCTCACCAGTTTGTGCCAAACACCAACCTTGGTCCTGAAATAAAAGTTCATATCTAGATTATAATTAAAATAATACTTTATATGGTCAGGTCAATTAATTCTAAAAAGACCAACCCTGAAGGTAACAAACAAAAATGGATGTGTTCTCAAAATAAATATTACAGTGCTAAACTTATATTAAGTCAACCTGGTTCATATTTAGAATCCTTTTAGTCAAGTAAATAATAAATGAGATAAGGATACAGGAAAAAGTTTTACGTAGGAACAAAACTGACTTAGTAAGCTTACAAAGTAATGTGACTTGGTCAAAGCAGTTTGGCTTTATTTTTACTTTCTCTAGTAGCTAAATTCACATTTACATTACTTAACACTCATTTTTACCATATATTTACTTTAGAATCTTACTAAAGTTGACCTCTAAGTAAGTACCATGGAATCCTAAGATTTTACGTTGTATGAGTAGATACTCTAGGGCAGGATTAGATCGTGGAAAAAAAAATGATTACAAAACTTGTATATTGGTTTAAACTCATCCATTATCCCCAATCAAAATGAAGCCCTTCCCATGACACAATACTGCATAAAAATAGTTACTACCCACACACAGTAACCACTTTTTAAGCATGTGCTTTTTATTATAGGATCACTAACATATGCTCCCAACACCAACGAGCTAAAGAATATGTATTACTTGCCAAACCTTTCTTCCACTGAGCACATATCTCCTCAGTAAATAATTATTTCCAGACAAATAAGAAAGGGGACTATGCTTTGACTAAATTATCCAACCTAGTTCCGAAGGGAAAAGACATGAGTGTGAAATTATCTTTAAAACGATCTTCCTTAGTGCCTAACACCTATAATTAAAAGCTTGGCATTTTCAAGCTGATTCCTTCAAAGTGCACATATAAAATGGTAGTCAACAGTACATATAAGATAGTGTATTATTATAGGACCATGGCAGTACTTTGTGAAAAGTTCACTTCATAAGATAAAATGGTCTGGACCATTAGACAAAAAGGAGAGGATTTCAGTTCCAATACAAACTGTTCATTAATTAGCCTTGTTTATAAAAACAGAAAATTGCTCCTTTTCAGAATCAGGAAAACTGGCTTCCTAAATTCCTAAACATTGCCAACTTAGGAGTCAAATTCCCAGGTTAGCTATAGGCCCAGGAAGAGGTCCTCAGAACTGGAGAGCAGCTGTTGTTGCAAAAGAAACGACCTAAGACACCAAGTCAAATGACATAGAAATCATTTCTCTAACCCCATTAGCGGAAAACAAGACAAATACTAGTAAGAGAGTAAAATGACACATGGAAAGTAGGGATCTCCTAAATTATATTAAATTGCTTATAAAACATATTTCTCCAGAAAATGAGATTTGATTATAATTATGAGTTTATTAACTTAAAAACATATTTAAATCAAATAAATAAGGTCTAAGGCTTTTGATTAGAAAAAGAATATTCTATAAAACTGAGACAATCTTAAAATGGGATAACATTTAGTGTTGCCACATCTAATAGCCTCAGAGAACTTCATGAATAAACAATTTTAACTCTGCTCGCAAATACCACAAACAAAATTCAAAATTAATTTTTAAGTTTCAGGTTTCCAAGGTTATACAGATTCAGACAAAGACAGTATCTGACATCTAAATGCACCCACAAATTCAGATTTTCCTATAAAGAATGTTTCTGGATCAGCTCTTTATAACATAACTGCCTGATCAAAGGGGGCAAGAAATGAGGAATATATCTGCTTCTGGTAAATTGCAGATTTCCCTTTCTTCCAGCTCCTCAAAATTAACAGGGTCAGATATGAGGATGTTCTTTTAGCAAAACAGGTTGCCCCATCCTAAACCCTGGCACTTTAGTTTTTAAGATGAAAAACATATAAAACAAGGCCAATGAACAAATAAAAACACTCCTCTGTAGAAAAAAAAAAAAAAAGAGGTGAGAGGGGCTACAAAAAAAGAGTCAAAAGATTCCTAGTTATCACTAAAGCGAGGGCGTCTCCTACCTGGCAGTTACTATGTTGGATATTTACAAATATGGTTTTAAATTCATAAAATAATACTATAATACAGTTATTTTTGTCTATAGTTTACAGGTGAGATAAAAGTTAGGCTCACACATTGAATAACTTGCCCGAAGTCATGCAGCCACATCCTTGTGGCTGAGCCTAGAATTTGCTCTCCCTCCGTCTGATGCCAAAGCCTCTTTCCGTGAAGTCAAGTCCACATCTCCATTAACAAATATTCCTGCTGAGCCTCCACTGTGTGGACAAATGCTACAAAGAACTATAGAAGAAACAAAAGCCATCGTTTCTGCCTTCCAGGCAGTTAACATCTAAGAAACATTCTGAAGACTCAAATTCTCAATTCATGAGAAGTAGTGTGGCATATACAGAGGAAAGAGCACTAGGCTAGGAAGAGGGAGATGACGCACTTACTCTGGGCTTTGCTATTTACTAGCCATATAACCTTGGGTATAATAATTTCTATTATGTTCTCATCTGCAGAAAACATATTACCTGCCTTAATCATCTCATCAGCTATCTTATAAAATTAGAACTCATGCTCAAAGGTCTAGGCCACCTCAAAACCCAAAGCTGTACCTCAGATTCTAAATTCACCTCAGAGAACAATGTGAGACGACCCATTTCCCAAGGGAAACTGAAGGAAGAATGTTCAGAAGCCAGGTGATGAGGAAATTCTCTGCGGTAAATGAGCATTTACAAAAGACAAAACAGCATCTGGGGCTGGCTGGGGAGTCCATGAACTAGTTAGCATCAACCACAGGCGTTTAAAATAAATAAACTAAATTACTTTTTCTGTCTTAAGTGCTAGTATCACAATGCAATATTTTATGACAAACTGATTAATTTTAGAACATTCTTTTTCTATGGAAAACATGCATTCCCAATTCCAAACAGCCAACTGACAAACTTTGGAAAGCTGTCTAGACTTCAATATGGTTGACTGAAAAAGACTTAATGAAATTCTTCAGATGATTCCCCAAACTGACTTTATTTTGTGTAATTTTAAATTAACCACTATGATAATGTATATACTGAGACAAAAGGCTGAAAAATTTTAACTGAAAAGTTAAAGGAAAAATTACACAAAAACTGGTACAAACTAAAATGTCCCAGTCTTTAGATAAACCCACAACTATCTCATTTTTTCTATCTCCATCCTTCTCAATCCCTTTCTTCACTTCTGTCTCAAAGTATTCCCTACTTTATATAATTTGTTTTCTATATGCGAAATTACTGACATCATTTTAGATTAGTAATAGAAACTCAAAACCAGAATATACAGATCAGACCTCCATGGGAACTGCCATTTTAACAGTTTCCTCTAAATAATTATTATGAATAGTAAAATTATCACAGTTAATTTTTCACATATTTAAATAATGTTTAAGGTATTTCCTCAACAGCATCGTAACATTTTACAAACATGTTAAAACATATTAGATATTTTTATTTGAATAAATGTGTTTATTTTCTGACAATAAAAGGTGACTCCTTCAACTAATGCTTCATTTAGCTGGGTTTGTCATAATTTACTTAGGCATTTTGCAAGGGAGAATCCAACTGCCACATCAAGAACACACTAAGTTTACTTTAACTTTTACTACCACATATTGAAATGTAAATTGATTAATAAATAGTTAAAATGATTAAGTGTTCTTGTTGGAAAACATGACTGAAAAAGAGAAATAACAATAGAGCTCTGTATGGAAATAAAGACTACAAAGTGTACATGTCAGTAGTTTTTCAATTACATCTTTCTTAAATTTCCATCACCTATGCTATCCACAATATTTTACCTCTAGTTGTATTTCCTCATCCTTTATTAACATTTTCTAAAAATAAAAAGAGAACTTCACTCTGAGGAAGACCATAATAGATAATTAGCCATGCATATCTCAGCAGCCCCACACCTAACTGCATTAGGTCTTTTTGCACTTTTCGTTTTTTAGGTCACACGGTAATTGTAGTAATGTAATGAAACCACAGCCACGGTCTTGCCTGTATTTTCTCATACAGTCAAGCTCTGTCGCATAAATATTTCATTTCTTGTTGTCTTAATTCTAAAGGAGATTAGCCTGTAGTTTTAAATAAGTGCTTTACTTAAAAATGCTTCTCTTCTGAAAGCCATGCTCTCCGTAATTTTGGTAAAGCAAGCACACCATCATAAAAAGGACTTTGATTCAACACAATGGTAACCACCTAGACCTATGAATCAAAAATCTTAAACACTCAGAAATACAGAAATCCTATAATTCTGAACTAAATAACTTCACAAAGAAATTCAGTATTATAGTATAGAAGGATGTCTTCTGAGCCTTAAAATGGTAAGAATAGAGTTCACATAAGAGAATTTAGTCAAACAAAATTCAAAATGAATTCAAAGGGAGAGACTGGAGGAATGTCTATTCTGGGTTAGCTGAAAGTCAAAAATCACAAATTCCTTAAGATGTTGAAAAATGATAATAAAGAAGATAATAATTCCAAGGGGTCAAAAAGAAATGATTTTGTTCAATTTACAAGTCTTTCATGTAAAAAACGAAACAAATGTTACCCCTAAATCAAATCTACTGTCAAAAAGGGATACATATTCTGAAGAAAAAAATGAAACAATCGATTAGCTAGCTGAGTATTGTGGACTTGTCCATAGTAAGGAAGAAAAAATATAAAGGAAAAGAACCTTCCAATCCTCATTTCTAGTCTTTTCGTTCATCTCCCCGTTTTCCCCTAGCTGAAGTTGTGTAATCCACAAGGTTTACATCAAAAATAAGAACAGAAACATTCCCCTACACAAACCAGGCAAGGTTGGCTTTAATTACCTTAAATACATACATACATACATACATACATATCAGAATACATTTTTTTTAAACCTAGCTAAAGAGCCACTGTAAATAAATATACTAGGAGATCCTTTTTATCCAAAGTCACAGAAGCAAACCTCATTATCTGGCTGCTTGAGAATCCTGGTGTAATCAGCTTTCTGATGTCCTATTCCAGCCAGATACTTTATTCATCTAATTGTACCCTAAGCCTATGGGTACAATTTGTTAAGTTCTGACTTAACAAAGAATACATAAAAAGCTCTGGATTGGAACAAAGTTTTGTCTCATACTTAAGGTTGCCAATGCTGCTTCTGAAGCTTCTTGACTCTGTTACCTGTCTGAAGATACTTCTGACATTTTTGTTTTGCCCTGACCACTGGTAAAGTTACGTAACTGTTATTCCTGGTTCACTATCTAGATCTCTGAATATTGAGCTTGTCATTGTACTTTATTATCTAAATTTATATTATAATACTAATGATACCAAAAGTCAAGCATTTAACAACTTATTGATTTACTGATAATGTCTTCTCTCTCAGAACTACTACTTTAGACTCAATTGCAGTGAAAAGGGAAGAGCTATTTCAAGAAAGAGCTTGCAGAAGAATTTTAGGAAGTCCATGTTAATTTTAAGCTCATAATTCCAAGCAAGTGAATGAAACGTGGCATGAATTTTAGAGACGGAGATTTAAAAGATATGTCTATATTTATATGAATAACCATAGTGGTGTGTGTGTCTGTGTGTGTGTGTGTGTGTGTCTAGCAAAATACGGTCCATGGGTTAAAACTAGTCCACTGCCTGATTTTGAATGAACAGTGAAGTAAGAATATTTTACATTTCTAAATGGTTGAATAAATATCAAGAGAAGACTATTTCATTAAAGAAAAATTATATGAAATTTAAATGTCCATAAATAAACCTTTTGGGAACACAGGCACAGTCATTCATTTAAGTATTGTCCATAACTGCTTTTATAGCATCATGGCAGTGAGGAAGAGTTGCAACAGATGGCCCAAAAACCTATAACATTTACTATAGACCCCTTTACAGAAGAATTTTGTCAACCCCTGTCATATATGATGGCTCCGCATAAAATTCTAAAATCAATTATGTTTTGGGACAGGTCACCTATTGAGATTATGAATTACTGCAGTGAAATAATGATCCTCCAAACTCAGAAAACACTACCAAAGAAAAACTGGAAAATATCCAAAGAAACAAAAGAGTTATACAAGGATTCTTCAACCTTAGAAGTGGCATCCATGGCAAAGAATAGTACAGAAATATGGCTCAAAGATTTAATAAATGCTCAAAATGAGCAGAAACAGATAAAAAAAATAAGGACACTTCAAGATCTCCTTAGATATAGAAAAAATATTAACTAAGGGATGAGCCTACTGTTTGGTAACAATGATTATCATCAGATAACTGAGATGAAACAGAACTTGAAACTTGCATAGTTTTTGCATTCTACACACACACGCACAATGTTGAAGGTGAAATGGAAAATCAAATATGATTAATAAGAAAAATGAAAGCTGAGAAATTAGTAAGATGACAATGAGTCACTTTAAATGAGTACAGGTACACAGGACCAATAGATCACAGTTTCAAGGCTTGTAAACATCACAGAACCACAGCTGATAATCTTAGAAAAGTTACAAACAAGAAGAAAACAGACATAATACATAAGGAGGCAAATGTTCTCTTGGTTTTTTTAAGGTTAAAGGATTCTAGAAAATGAAGATCAGTGAGCATGACACTATTCCCCAACAAAATTCTAGAGCAGGTTATTAAACAGATGGTTTGTGAGCACTTAAAAAATTTTCTAAAAACCTGCCATAGACTTGTTAAAAATAATCCATGCCAAACCTTGTTTCCTTTTCTGACACTGTTACTAGATAAGTGGATCAGAGAAATGTCTTAGCTGCACAATATCTACACTAAGAGAAGTATGAAGAAATAGTGTCATGGCCAACTTGGAGTAAATCAACTTACTATTTGTGTAATTTTGGGCAAATTTCTTAACAATTGGGATGAGACACAAATTTCCATGGGTCTCTCCTATTTCTGCATGTCTGCTTAGCAAAGGTACTGGGCAGCTTTTGTTCTGGACTATCTTTTGTCCAGCAAACAGCCTTGGAACACCCTCTGAAAGAAAGAGTAAATTTTCTTACAGTCCATCTAAAAGACTGGGCTTCCTAAACGTGGGGTTCCTCATTTGTGACACAACTTGAATTTGAAACATCAACCCTAGCCACTCTACAGAGCTCATGTGGGACTTGGGGGACAACGGCACCAAAACAAACATGAAACTCATGTTGCTTTTCATACCATTAGTATAAAGTCCTGTCTCTGACTCAAGAGTCTTGTGTTTCCTGAGTATAAACAAAACAGGAACTGGTTAATTTGCTGGTTTGCAAATAGGGTAAATTTCAGACCCTTCACAGTTGACAATTTGTGACTCAGCTTTGCCACTCATAAAATGGGGATAACAACATTCTTATAAAGAGATTACAAGGATTAAATGAATTTATACACATAAAGTGTTTAGAAAAGTACCTACTTAAAGGAACTGCTCAATAAATGTTAGCCATTATAATTTCAAATATATATCAGTAGCTAAACAATCACACCCAAAGGATTAAAGACAAGTGAAGGAGTATGCCCTCACTAGAAATAAAAAAGGCTCTATTCTTAACCATGTTCTGCTCAACATTTTTATAAACAATTGAGAAAAACTATAAAATGTATTAATCACAATTATGGATGACACAATTGCTAACATAAATAAATCAGAATTTCTTCAAAATCTTGACATGGTGGATAACTGAACTTAAAAAAACAAAAATTTAATGGAGATACAAATCTTACTTTAAGAATAAACTATTCAGATGGTATATTAATTGCAATTTATTAAAAAATGAGTTTCAGTTTCATTAACAATGTAACACAACTGTTAGAGAAAAATTGAGATGAAGTTTCAAGGTTTTCTGTTGAGGAAATGAAAATTTTTTAGACACGGAAAAAGTTATCTATGTGATATATCCTGTGTAAATACAAAGCACAGAGGTAAAAATAGTGGCTAATTGATTCCAATTCACTGTAAGGAAGAACTTTGTATCAATTAAAATTTTTCAAATATTATACATTGTAAAAACAAGTTTTTCACTCATGGCAGGTTTTTAAAAAGTAAATTTTATTGCGTATTTTTTAAAACACACCGTATTATGATATATACATAGACAGTAGAAAGGTTACTATAGCGAAGCAAATTAACATATTGATCATCTCACGTAGTCATCCATTTTGATTTGCTGGTAGAAGCAGCTAAAATCTTCTCATTTAAATGAATCCCAATTTTATTATCCAAAACTCTCATGTTGTATATTAGATCTTTAGACTTACTCATCCTACATATCTCTGATTTTGTATCCTCTGACCTACATCTCCCCATTCCCACAAACACTACATCATTTTATATCAGAGATTTGAGCATACATGGATTCTGGTATCCAAGGGAGGTCCTGGAACCAATCCTCCACAGAAACTAAGGGACAACTACATTTACCACAGTTTCTTTATCTATTCATTTGTTGATGAACACTTATTTCCACATCTTGGCTACTGTAATACTGCAATGAGCGTATAAGTGCGGATATCTTTATAATTTCATTTCCTTCAGGTACATGCCTAGAAGAGGGATTGGTGGGTCACATGATAGTTCTATTTATAATTTTTTTAGAAACTTCCATATTGTTTTCCATAATGGTCATTCCATTCTACATTCATACCAAAGTGGATAGGAGGTCCCTTTCCTACACATGAGCACAACATTTGTTATCTTTTGCCTTTTTGAGAGTAGCCATCCTAACAGGTGTGAGATGATATCTTACAGTGGTTCTGATTTGCATTTCCCTAATAATTTATAATGTTAAGCCTATTTTCATATACCTGTTGGCCATTTCTTTATCTTCTTTCATTTCCTGAAATACGTAGAGAACTATTTCATTTATCTTTGGATAAATGTCTATTCGGGTCTTTATTACTTTTTAATCTGATTGTTTCTCTACTGTTGAGTTGTATGAGTTGTTTTTTTTCTGTTTGTTGAGACAGGGTCATGCTCTGTCGCCCATGGTGGAGTGTAGTGGCCTGGTCACGGTTCACTGTAGCCTCAACTTCCTGGGCTTAATTGATCCTCCCACTTCAGCCTCCTAAGTAGCTGGAATCACAGGTGCATGCCAACGCTCCCCACTAATTTTTGTATTTTTTGTAGAGACATGGTTTCACCATATTGCCCAGGCTCTCTTGAACTTCTTAGCTCAAGCAATCCATCTGCCTCAGCCTCCCAAAGTGCTGGAATTACAGGCATAAGCCACTGTACCTGGCCTAGTTATATAAGTTCTTTTGAAATTTTGGATATTAACCTTTACCAAAGATATAATTTGCAAATATTTTTCTCAGTTTGTAGACTGCTATTTCACTTTGTTAACTGATGTCTTCACTGTGCAAAAGCTTTTTAATTGTCTCATTTATTTGTTTTTGTTTGTAGCCTAAGCTTTTGGTGTAACATCCAAAAAAATCATCGCCAAGGCCAATAGTCTTTCTCCTGTGTTCTCTTCTAGTAGTTTCTAAGTCCTATATGTAGGTCTTTTATCCATTTTGAGTTGATTTTTGTATCTGGTGTAACATAAGGGTCCAACTTCATTCTTCTGTGTGCAGAAATCCAATTTACCCAGCACCATTTATTGAAGAGGTTATACTTTCTCCATTGTGTCCTCTTGGTGTCCTTTTCAAAAATTGGTTGATCTTATGTATTTGGATTTATTTCCAGGCTCTCTATTCTGTTCCACTGGTCTATGTGTCTGATTTTAGGCCAGTACCATACTGTTTTGATTACCACAGCTTTGTAATATAATTTTAAATCAGGAAATGTGATGCCCCCATCTATGTTTTTGAAAGCCATCAGCTTTCAGAGCTAAGGTAATGAGGATTCCTTCCTTTATGTTCATATATCTTTGAACTGCTCACAACTGTCCCAAAAAAACCTGGTAATTTCTCCAGGTGGATTGCCTCCCTGGTTTCTGTTCCATTTTGGCTTAGCATTTACAAATTAACAATTTATTCTTGGCAGTCTGCCTATATATTTTGTTAATTCTCTTTTTATCCACATTTTCATTGCTCTAGGTCCCATAGGCAATTTGCCAAAGATTCCTAGACTCCTATCTCTACCTCTCATCTGACTTGGGAGGAAGATTAGAAAACAATTCCATGATCTCAAAGTTTTCTTTCAATTCTAGGATTCTTCAATTATTTCTTTTGCCATTAACAGAAATTGATGAATGTACAATGATTGAGGAATGAATAAATAAGTGAAAGAACATCATTAAACAATTGATAATGAGCTTCTTCTATAAAAACTAGTAATCTGACTGGGCCTTATATGAATCAGTCAAATAGATGACAAGGAGTGCAAATGACATGAAAAATAAACACCTGTGGGAACAAGGAAAGCAAGTATGAGAGCAAAAGAGAGGCTGGGGCAGAAGTGGGAATGGAAGGTAGAGAATTATGGTGGAGACCTCAAGATTAAATTCTTAGAAAGTATTAACCAGTAAAATCTCTTACATTGTTTACAAGCCAAGCAACTGCTAATACGCCAAAATGTAACTTAAGGCTATATAGAAACATATTTGAATGAAAAATGAGAGGAAGATTCTAAACTCCTAAGGAAAAAGCAACTAGGTTCTTGCAAGGAAAAAATGATATGTACAATATAAATGATTCTCAAATGCATTATGCTAAGTGACAGATGCCTGACTCCAAAAGCTACCTACCCTATGGCTCTATTTATGTAACAGACTTGAAAAGATGAAACTATAGGAACATAAAACAGATTAGTGGTTACCAGGGACTAGAGGATGGGAGGAAGTGTTGACTAAAATCCATATGAAGAAGTCTGAAGGATTATGCAACTATTCTGTATCTTAATTGTGATAGTAATTATGCAACTATATGTTTATCAAAATATAAAGAATTGTACACTAAAAGAGGGTGAATTTTACCATATGGAAATAATCTTTAATTAAAAAATGATGTAATGAAAGAGCTTAAAACAATTATAAAGGTGAGTAATTAAAATATGGCTTGTGTCATTAATAAACCATAAAATTAAATATTTTTGAGAGAAAATTATCAGCATCATTTCTACATTTTAGTAATCAAAGCATTATTTTAAAAAGAAATGTCAAATGTATAAACAACTTACTTTTTATAATCATTGGCATTTCTGCTGTTTCATGAGTAGTTAACATGTAAACATAAAACTATTCAATCACATTCTATTTTTAAAATATCTTCCCATAAGAAATGTAATTCTAGGAATAAGAAGATAAACATTAAAATTTTGTATTACTTATATATTCTGTACTTTATTACCATATTCTAGAGTATTATATATCTGCACTTAAACTTTGCTCTTATATAGCCAGAAAAGTGAGTTGTTTTTAAAATAAAAACAAATTTTATAGTAATGATGTTCCTTTAATATAATGTGAATATAAATAATATAATATGAATAAGTGCATATACTAAGTTGTACTTTGGGATTTGGCATTATTTTAGCACAATGGGAATGCGATGTTTTCAGGACACAATTAGGAAGATATCAAAGAGAAAAGATGTAAAATCTAATACCAATTAGAAATAACAAATTGCACTGCCTTTTTACTGTGTGTAGAATATTTTGAGCATCAGACATGTAGGATTAGGGATGGCTTGACATTATTGAAAATTACAGAGGAGCAAAGTTAGAAGGAATAAAAAGGCAATTTAAAGGCATACTTTTCTAGAAGTAAAGGAATATTATAAACTGATCAAGTCAATAAAGTTTTAAAACCATTTTATTTGGGATAACAAAGTCAGACTGTTAATTTCATTTTTAGTCATAGGAATAAACATTCTCTGTAATATTTAACAACGTAAAATGTATTGAAATATATGAGTATCTGAAAGCTTACATCACTGCTGAAAACTACTATAATTATGATCCCCTGCTTTCCTTGGTTGTGCCGAATCTGCAAAGTGAGCTGATGGTGACAAGGAAAGTAGCCTTCACATGCTTCGTGAGGTATGTATATGTTGCACGATGTATATGTTACGTGACGGGGACTCGGGCAGCAAAGCAGGGAAAAAACAACCTAGATGAAGCTCTAAATATACTTTTTGGCAGTCCCCTAGGGAAGAAGAAAGATGTCTCGAGATTTAGGTCAAAACTTCTTATGTGGTGCACTGTATAAAACCCCTGTGCCATTCCCATTAAGCCAAACTACGGCAAAGATATGCAGTACTTCTACAGCTGAGTTGTGTTTCCTTTTAATGTAGCACAATGCGTAGACTGGACAGTGTGGTGGCCAATATTTTATGTGGGTTATAAATATGCACTGCTGTGCATGTAAAGTCCATTAAAAAGGAGAACTCTAATTTTAAATAGACAAAGTTTATCAAACAGCTTATCCACTCCCCACTTGATTTCTGGATTGGTGCCACCAACAGCTAAATATATGAATAAGCACAGGACCAACACAACATTGTGAATAAATTAATATTTATGGCTGATAATGATACAAGCTTCAGGGAAAAGAATGCCAGGTGGTTACTTACCTTTCTTAATCCTAATGTGACCAACTCCACCAGTACTCTACCTTCTCTCCTTGTCTTACCATTCTGTCTAAATAAGGAGAGGGTCCATTTCTGACTAGGAAGGAGTGGAATGATCTTAAGATACCTATTAAGATAAGACAGCTTAAAAAAAAAAAAAACCTTAAAAAATTTAACTCAGCCCTTTGAGCTTCACTAGCAAAGTGACTGTGGTAATTTTTGTTTAAATAGTTTTTATTTTAGAAAATATCTTCTCTCATTCTTAAGTGTACATTCATGGGGTAGCAAGAATAAAACATGTTATATTAATAGCTTCAGATTTGATCTATGCATTTCTTAAAATGTTTTAATTGGAAGTAAAAGCTAAGGTAGTATCTTTTAGAGGAAATGACTTACCCAGTATCACGCAGTAGTTACAGACAGATATAGTACCAGAATGCAAGTCTCCTAGCACTCAACATGGATTACTCTTGAGAGTAAACCATGCTGGTTTTTTCATGTTGTGGGATAGTAACTAGATACTTTTCAGAACTATTCATCTTCATTCTCAGTCTTAATATGAATTATTATTATCATATATGTCCTTTAACGTACAATTTCCTACTTGCAACAAGGAAAGGAGAGTGCATTGAGATTTGGAATAGCCAGTTCACAACATGGAAAACAATGGGCATTTAAGCAGCAGAAGAATGGGAGCAGAAGGTGTGAGTTAATATTTTTTTTTTTTACCAACCTGGACAACATTGTGAGACCCCATCTCCATAAAATTTTTAAAAATTAGCAAGGCTTGGTGGCGTGCCTGTGGTCCCAGCTACTGCAGAGGCTGAGTTGGGATCACTTGAGTCCAGGAGGGCGAGGCTACAGTGAACTGTGGTCACACCACTGCACTCCAGCCTGGGCAATAGAGTGAGACTCTGTCTCAAAAGTAAAAAGTAAAAATAATTTTTTAAAAGAGGAAAAGAGGGGCAATTATGTATAAAATCCACTTTGCCTGACTTCAGTTTCCCAAGGGCCACATACCACTAGTGGTACGTCGAAATGATTTTCAAGCTGTGGAAGGGAATAAGGAAAGAGAAAAAGGAAGGAAGCAGGTTAAGAAGACAGATTTCCTCCTTCATTACCAACAGAAAGGATTATAGACTCCTTTCACTATTCTCAAGTCATTCAGAATAAAATTTCTGAGCAACTTAGTGCAATTTAAATATGAACAAAATATGTGAGAGGGAGATCTATAGGGTATTATGCTTATGAGAAAATATTTGTGTATTTCTGTGGTGTTATATGGAGAACTGCATCACTTATTCATGCTTTAGTATCTAAAACCAATTTGAGCAAGCTAAAGAGTGGGATTTTAACTTTAAAGACTTGGAGTTTTCATCAAATCATAAATCTTTAATCTGGTCTGTTTAAAGATATATACTGAAAGAAAGAAAGAAAACAGAATTTGTAAACTTATAGTATGTTTTCCAATGAAAGATGTAAAGCCATCTAAATGTGGTTACCAATCCCAGAAGAGACCTTGATTTGACCCCATTTCCCTCCGTCTTTCCACACAGAAAATGTCAGAAATACTTGGCTTGCCCTTGTTGTATTTATAGTGTATCCATCAGAAATACTCACATACATTTATTCTATTCATATTAAGGTATAATGATGAATTTTATGACCAAATCCATCAGTTTAACCGTGGTAAGTATTATTTTATCAGAGCACTGAACTATTGATAGTTGTCCAAAACCACAAATATCCACTCACAACTTTCAAAATTTAAATGTAATGTTGTTTATCAGATGAAGAATTTACAAAGGGATATAGAAAATGGAACTTGAAGTATACTCACCTGAGATGAGAGCCATGACTTTGCCAATATAATAATGAACAGTGTTTCCCAATGAGATATGATATAAATTGGGTGTAGGATTGAAAAAAAAAAAAGTAAAAAGTAATTTCAAAACAAGCTATGCAACAATACAGATGGAAGTAACTTCTTGGGCCTCCAATTAAACATTCATTCCTTCACTCAAAATTTATTGATGGGGCTCTTCCTAAGTGCCAGGCACTGTTCTAGGTACTGAGTTAAACCAAAGCAAAAGAAAATCCCTGGCTCTATGGAACATAGATGTCATTGGGGAAAAAGATGTTAAATAACCATGTTTTCTAAATGTCAGTCAATAATAGTACTATGAAGAAAAATAAAACATGTCAAAAGTGAATAGAATGGTCCATGAGGATTAGTTATATGGGACAGTTAGAGGAGGTTTCTCTAACAAGGATACATTTGAGCAGAGACCGCCTGAAGTTAGTGAAGATCCAAAAGGATAGATCATTCCACACAGAGAAAAGCTCTGGAGGAGGAGTCCACTTATCCTGCTTTTAGGACTATCCAGGAGACTTGTACGTCCACAGTAGGCCAAATAAGAGAGAAAACAAGACCTTATGAAACGTCTCTTTTATTCTGAGAGACATAAGATGCTTTTGGAAGGCTTATACAAGAGGAAGACAGACAAGTTTTTGAAAGATCACATTGCTGTATGGAGAATAAACTGTGGTGCCCGGAGGGAGAAGTAGTAGGGTCAACTAAGTAGGTATTGCAACAGTTCAGGTAGGAGATGATGGTGTATCTGGCCAGCTTGGTAGCAGTGGCTGTACCAACTATAGGTATAGAACAAGATCATTTTTGTTGCCATTTAGCTAAACTAAAGGTAAACTCGATAAGGAAAAAAACTGAAGACAAAAAGGAAGTGAAGAGTTAGCTACAGGCATACAGACATAGATCAACCAAATCCTGGAACATAAATTTGGGTGAGGTAATAGTGAGGAATGGTTCTTAAAGATGTTGGGGATCTGTTTAAAAAAAAAATGAGATGATTTTATGACAGTCTACATATGTTAAGATGTTAAGATATTTGGATTAGTGTACTGTAAGTTTTTCCTCACTATCCGCCAGTGAGAAATTGTATAAATGCTTTCTCCAAAATATGTCTACCACTGATTTTTTCCCACCCCCTAAAATACATTTTAAGTAAGTTTGTTTTTTTTAAGGTTGAGAAAAAGTTGCAAAATGATGGCTATAGTTGGGTGTGTGTACCAAAATAATACAAAGCTAAAATGATAAAGAAAATTTTCATAGAAAACGCCATCAAATAAACATAAAATTTAAGAATTAAAAAAATAAATAAATACCAGAAAAACTTTAAGATATTTCTAGTAGTAGCCTTTGTTTGGGGAATTCACTGTTAATTTCCTTAACCTGCTTAAAAACAAAAACAAAATTTAAGACATTCTAATGGCATAATGTTTTAGACTTTTGTTAGAAAAATCTTTAAGAGGAAGAACTAAAAACTTAAATAAATTTTAAATCAACATTATCAACACAAAGTATATTTTAAGTCTTCCATGACAGCAATTGAAGCAAATTGAGGAACACTAATAAACTAAAAAAATGCTGAGAGCTCTGGGAATTCATTTTCTTCACAGCAATGCGCTTTTCAACATTTAAATTGTATTCACTCTTGCTAATGAAAATAATTTGCCACAGCATAAAAAAAGAAGATGTCGGTTCTGTATAACATATCATACTTATCAATATAATGGGAAGGTACGTTCTAGATATCCTTGGCAGACAGTAGGAAGAGAAAAGGGTACAACCAACCTGAGAGCTGAATTCAAGCAGTAGTTGAGTATAGGTCCAAGAATGTATATTTTAATAATCAAAGAATCCAAAAGGTTGAACCTAAACCCCATAGATGATTCACGGAGAAAATGTAATTTTTAAAAATGTTTAGATAGATTTAGTTAAATTTAGTAAATTTAGACCTTCAAATTTTACTTGAAAAATTGGAAAAATGAACAAATACAAGTCAATTCAGGGAGAGTAAACAAAATTCACAACTACAAAATCAAACAGTGAAAGTGAATCCAACATTAAATCATTAAAATATAATGTTGTATTAAATATGAAGTTGAGGTGATGCCAGTGTACTTTTAGAGCACAAATATATTCTGTTAAGTCGGCTGGTAGTTGACTTACAAATTTATCTGTATAGATAAATACAAATTCCTAATCATTCCAATTATAAAATGGAGATTATATTCCTAAAAATAATTAGGGCAATACTTAATATCACATTTGAGGAAACAGCAAATTACCAAGGCAACTACTTAAAGAAAAACTAGCTTTCATGAATATTATTGCTGAAAATACATCATCATATACCCATAAATTTACTTTATCATTTTAATGCTAATAGTATTAACCTATTCAACGAAAGAAATTTAAATCTTCTCTAAAATCTCTCTCCAGCATCTCAATATTCTACCATTAACATTTTGATTAGGTCATACTATTTCTTTACATTTCCCCACAGCTAGATACTTTTTTGTTTGTTTGCTTTGTCTAGGACATTTAGGGCAAGGAATGGATAAATACACAGGGCAGAACAAAATGGTATATAAAAAATTACTTCGAAGGAAGTAAGCAAGTGGAAGAACCCATTTATTTTACAGGCAAGACTATCTCAAGGAAAGGATATTCTATAGGGAAGAGTACCTACCCTACAATATGAGTATTTCTGTTATTCAATAATAAGAAATTTTCACATAACCGATGCTGGGCTAAAAAAGAAAAAAAAAACAACTAATGGCATTTTTAGACAACCCTTCTAACTACATTTAGTTAAGATGTTAAAAAAAAATGTTACAGGGGTCAATTTGAAGTTCTGAAAATTAAATGAAGAAGCTAAAAGTCTAGAAAAACTCCATAAGAAAGCAATGAAAATGACCTAAGCCTCATGGAAAAAAAATAATGTCCCAAGAAATTAAATTATTTTATTTAATAAAGACTATAGAATTGATAGGACTTTAGTCCAAGTATACTAAGAGATACACAGTTGGACCTAAGAAAATGTTTATTTCACCTAAGAAAGGAACAAAACTAAAGGACAACATAAAAATTTGAATCAGGCATTAGATTATTTGCAGACCATGAGCACTGGAATATCTTCTTTTAAAGTTTCAAGCACATGGATTACCTTTACAGAAGCTTTAAGAATACAGAGAACTCTTTCTGGGTTGAATTTACTTATTAGAGCTGTATGAATTAAGGGCTGAGGTTGCTTTTGAAATCAGTGCTAATATTAAGATCTCATTAGGCCTATTTTAAGATAGAGGCTTTCTTTTATCAAAAAATAGTATGAATTTGGGCACTGGTTAGAACATCTTGAGTCCATTCATTTACCAATAAGACCACTACTATTTATCACAAAGTTCAAGAAAAAGCCTGAATGTGCCAAAAATGAATATTCAGCAACTGTAATAAAATTGATACTATTTTTGAATTCAACTAACAATTTTGTCTATTAACTGTCATGTTGAGAAAACTTCTTAGTGACCTGTGTGCTCAATCTCATTCTCTTCTTTCAAGTCAATAGCCTCTTTCCGATTTAATTCAGAGAGACAGAAAATACATGAGAACGTCCATCATTTGGTTTCTTATCAGTATTATAACTAAGGGCTGATTAACATGACACAAAACAAGGGTGATGAGGAAGAGCCAGATCCAAAAAAGTCACAAATAAAATCCCTTTTATGTAATTAAGTTTTGTATCCTTCACATATTCTGTTGAAATTAAAATGGTAAATAACGTCTCTGGCTACAATCACTATACTGTTACATGCTCGATGAATCTCAGTCAAACCATGCAGCTATTTTCACATATTTAAATATACTTTTCATAAAGTATAATTCCAATAGCTATACAAAGACATTTGTATTTTTGAAATCTTGCTGGTACAAAGGAAATACAACTTCTCATTACAGATTATCTGTACAGATAATGTTCACCTTTTTTCTACTTTTATGGTGTACAACATACAACTATTTCCTCCCTATTTTAGGTTTCTAGAAAAGTACAAAAGTTTATCTTATTTCTGTAAGCAAAACCACTGCAATACAAGACGTGCAAAGAAATGAAACTCCAAGTACAGTTTATTCAGGCACAACCATTTCATAAATTTCTTCATATCATAATGTAATTAAAGGCCTCTTTCCACCCCGAGTGGAAAACAATATCCCAAAATATGACTAAGGCAATTCTGAACATTACAAATAGTTCATAATTAACATATGTCTATGATTCCTTTGACTGCTGTATTTATTCTAATATACACTGAAGTAGAATGGTAATATTTTAACAACCTGAGTATATTCATTGTACTTATATTTAAATTGAATAAAAAATTATTCCCTTAAAAATCCTCACATTCTTTTTTTGTACTTAAAAATGAACTTTTAGATGACCTTTTTAAATTGAGTGTCCTCTCTCATCTAAGGGATGTATCATCAGGTTTCTAGTCTCCTCTTTCAAAGTTAGTATATATTCACAAACATTTATTTCACTTAATTTTAGATAACAATGAAATAGTGTGTGTCATAAGGAAGTATTTAACTGGACTGATGACTGAATATGAGTCTAATTAGGCAATAAAAATAAAAGGAAAGAAAGAAGGAAACAAGCAGGCAAGAGAAAAGGGGACTTTAAAAAGCTCTAAAGCTGATAGGAAATTGTATGGCCCCAATGATCACAGTGTATATAATTTTACACCCACTCTTTTAATATACATACAAATAAATCAAAATTGTAAATTAATTGTGTTTAACAACATTAAACAAACACTGCATTTAAAAATTCCAGTACACTGGGAATATACTGATCCATAACTCATAGCGACAGAAAAGATAAACAGGCCCCTTGACAACATAAAACATTTCCCAAGGTATCCCACAATGCAGACTTGAAGATGAAAACAACTGAAAGCTCATCTTTACTCCAGTTTTGACTCTAACACAGACTTGCTATTAAGCACATTCCTCCTGCCTTCGCTGCTGCCTAAACAAAGTGTTTGAGTTAAGAGAGCCTGAAAAGATGTGCCTGTAAGGCAAACTTTTTCTTTCTAAAAGTAAATCTCTCCCAATGCTTCCAGTTGGAAAACGTCCACTTCAGCTACCTGACACCAGGACGTCACTTTCTCCCCTGGGCTTACCTGCTACTACTTAAGTATTCTTCCAAGTAGACTCTGGACAAGTTGGGAGGTAGCTCTTTAAGCACTCCTGATCCACGCTGACTATAAATACACACACCTGACACACTCCCACAGGTCCTTCCTACCCTTTCCTCTTCCACCCTCCTCTGAGAACTCACCCAGGCCGTTTAGCGCACCTCCCGGGGCCGAAGCCTGCCCACCTGGGAGCGAAGAGTACTCCTGCAGCAGTCCTCAAGATCAAGAAACTTAACTGGATTTTAACATGTGGTAGGAAAAAGCTGTGTGTATGTGTGTGCGGGGGGAAGGGAGAGATGGGGGAGCAGGAGCCTTACAGATAGCAGCTATTAAATGGTTTAAATCTGTTGGTTAAAAAGCTCAATAAACAAATACACAGATGGGTCTAGGTGTTTGGGGATTACGGATTCTGCAGAGCCTCCCAAGTGGTGACCAGGTCGACCTCTCTTGACTCATCCCTATGCAAAACGCGCACCAGCTCAGCTTTCCAATCCTATCCCCACACTGGCACCCGTCCTTCCCATCACGTTCCTTCTAACCAAAACGTCACCCCACGAGCCAGGTGCCCTTAGAGACTTACCTAAGAGATTCCACAATCTGAGAATAGTGTGGGTAACTTTTATTCCCTGCTCTAGAGAGGCCCCAACACCCACTGCAAGTGAGGGTCCACACTGAGGTCGGCTGTCAGGGCGCGTTCCGGCCTCGCGGGTGGGCAGACGCGAGCGGAAAAGGCGCAGGCGGCGCGCGCGGCCACCCAGTGGGTCCCGCCCGCGCCGCCGCCGCCGCCGCACGTGCGCCGCCTCGAGCGCGAGGGGCGTCGGGACCCGCGCTCAGGCCGCCCGCCCGCCGGGGCCGCTGTGAACCCAGGTAAAAGCCAAAGGATAACCCCCCCACCTCCGAAAGGTGCCTGCGCCCCTCCCACGTCTCCTCCCCGAAGTGCCGCGAGGTGCGATTTCACCCCAAACCCACCCATAAACAGCGAGAATACTTCTCCAAAGCGGAATAAAAGTAAAACCAGGCCAGACCCCGGGGGAAGCGGGTCGTGGCAACGCGTGGACAGGGGAAGCAGCGCTATTGGGGGCAGCAGTTATCCCCGTGCACGGTTCTCCCTAAGCGTCCGAAGGGCGCAGGAGTTTCTTGACTCCAGAAACAGGAGTGTCCCCTTTCCTCCTCTTTCCTTCTCGGAGAAGTACTTCTGAGATGAACGCTGAAGTGCCCAACTTAGACGCGAGAAGCGTGCACTTGCCCAACTGAGTAAATAAAGGTCAGCAGCTGGATCAAGAAAGAGTGTGCTTCTAACCGCCAGAGGTTTTCACTGTTTCTCCTCCCGAGGTTGGGGACGGGGGAGGAAGAGGAAAAGACAACAAACAAAAAGAAGAGGGTAAACAAACACACATTTGGTGTTTCCACACACATTCTCCTCCAGCCGCGCGGTCTCTCCGGACGTAGCAACATTTTGCGTATTCCAAACTAAAAATCATCCGTGAGCCAACGGCACATCTCCCCTCACCTCCCCTTTCCCCCCATCACAAAGCAAAATGAAAAAGAACAACAAGTGGTGATGCTGGGTCCTGAACGCGACCCCAACGCCGAGCCCAAATTTGACACATGTCACACGCCCCGGCAAGCAGGGCGCTGCGGTTGCGGAGAAACTTTGTCGCTACCGCGGGAGGAGCGCGGAGCAGAGTAAAGTCGCAGCCCGGCCCGGCGTGGAGGTGGCTGGGACAGGGTGGGGTGCGGAGGTGCAGCTCGGCAGAGTGAGGGCCAAGAAACTTACCGCGACTGGGGACGCCGTGGGCAGCGTCCCGGGAGTTGGCGCCCGCAGCGCCGAGGCAGGAGCCCCCAAACAACACACCCACGCGCGAGTCCGGGCAGCTGCTACCTCGAGTGGGGGGCGCGCCCGGGGAGGAGGGGGGCCGAGGAAGCCACAGCCGGCGGACGCGGCCGCCGCATAAATAACCGGGGCGGGCGCTCGCGAGAGGGCTGCGGGTGGCGCGGGGCTAGAGCCGGGGCGAAGCGGCGGCCGCGGAGCTGCACGCGCCGGCGTGTCTCGCGCTTTCTCGGAGGCTCGCGCTGTCTCGCGCAGCCGCTCCCCCCACCCGGATCTGTGTGTGTGTGTGTGTGTGTGTGTGTGTGTGTGTATCTGTGTGTGTGCGCTGGCAGGCGCGCGCACCCGGCTGCGCGCGCGTGTTGTTGGCAATGCAAACTGTACACACACTGCGCGCGGGGCTGCCTCTCCGAGGGGCGGGGTGGGCGACAGGACGCCGCAGAGGATTCTGAAGTACTGCCAGACCACTTGTTTGTTTTGTTTTACTTTGCGTTGTTATTGTCGTTGTTGTTGTTGATCCAGAAAGTGGTTTGGAACCAGCTGGTTAGGATGCCTTTCTCCCCGGTCCACCTCTGTCCCCCCCGCCCCTTCCCCAACTTCTTTAAGTGGGGGGAAACGCAGGGCAGAATACTGTTCGGATTTTCAGCGGAGCCTCCTGGCTGACGTCAGGTCCACCTGCTGTGTAAACAACCCGCTGGAGAACTTGTTTGTGCGGCACCACAGCTTCCCCCACCCCCACCCTTCTCCCCACCTCCTGCTCCGCCTTCTCCCGCTCGCCCCAGACGGCGAGTCACGGAAGGGGGTGGGGAGGGAGGCGAGAACAAAACCGTATGCTGTACTGGCAGAGCCGAGTTGTGTCTGCTGCTTCTTGGCAGTCCCCAAAGTACGTCCTCTCAGCAGACGGAGCTGCTGGCAAATGAAACAGGGGATTCCATTTGAAGTGCAGAAAGCCTCGAAGGGATCCAAAGCCCTCGGTGGCAGGGAGTTAAAAGTATGTGGTAGTCGGAAAGGGAGACCCGAGCGTACTTAAAGCGCTGAGTGGCCTTTCTTTTCACGGTGTGCGCCTCTGCGGCCTGGGGTGGAGAGAGGCCGAGTGTCTTTCTCTTCACTGTTGCCCTGGTTCCTGTGTCAATTGGGCCAAGGAGGTCTCGGGCTTCCTCGTGGTCGCGCAGCCCAGGTCACCGGGGCGCGGTTGGAAGGAAGGGGCCGCCGAGCTGGGACTTTTAGGGTCCCAGGCTTTCGGGAAGGGCCCAATCGGTGACTGAGGGGAGCAAAAGTAACCGGAAAGAAAGGAAAGAAGAAACTGCCAGAACCTGCTCCGCGCGCACTTCAAAGCCGAGGCGTCCGCGTGGGGGATACGCGGGCCTGGCCTCCAGGCTTGGGTCCCGGCTCCTATCCGCGGGGTGCGACCCGGCTGGGCTGCCCGCGCGGGACCCGGAGGGGTGACAGGGGAAAGGCCGAGGGAGGACAGGGCGGGCCCCAGAAGGGACGCGCGACAGGAAAGGTGGCGAGGGGCTTCCTCCGGAGCCCCAGCCAGCCCAGCTAGGGGCCGGCGCGCTCTCCCCTGCCCGCGGGCCGCCGTCTCCGCGCGCCGCCGCCTGAGCCCGCTGCTCAGCTCGCAAGTCAGTCGCAGAGCGTGGCGTTCCGAGAGGCGCTGAAACTTTCCTCCAAATAGCTGCGGCCAAGAGGCCGTGGTGACGGAGCCTGGCCGCCGGCTGCTTCCCGGCCCTCTTCCTCCCTGGGGAAAGAACGGCTCACTTGAACCCCTCCGGTGGCAGAAGGGGGAGTCGTGGTTGGGGAGACGGGCGAACAGCACTAACTTGTGTCTGAATCTTTCCTTTCCTCAAAGAGCAGCGCGCCCTTTCTCTAAAGGGCAGACGCGAGCTCACACACACACTTGGCACCAACCCTTTCCTTCAGAACCCGCGGTTCTCCCAGGGAGGAAGCAGCCCTGGCACCCACGGCGGTAAACACTCCGTCAGGGTTTTTTTAGTGAAACCAATTAAGTCAATAAGCCACGGGGCTGGCCCTGGGAAGACGGCCCCAGCCAGGAGGAAGAGGAACGAGGTAGAGTTGGGCTTTGACTTGCGGTTCTTTCCTGAGCTTTTCCACTCCGGCAGTCCTCAAGTGCTGTGCCTACAGACTGTGTTCTCACTCTTTTTTTAAATCGTCTTTTTTGAAATGCGGGCTGAACAGTGGACAAATAATCCGAATCTTTCAAAAGTGGGAGCTGAGAGAGAACGAGGAGCAGTCATTAACATTAGAAAACGCCAGCCCCAAATGGCCCTATCTCGCCCTTTTGAAAAGGTGGGGATAATTGTATGTTAAGTAATCTGCATTTATGCTTCACTAGGAAACCTCAGTAAAAACGGATTCTGAATTAACTTGAAACTATTTTGGAAGAGAGAAGAGTAAACGACGTGGAAATCCTTGGAAAGCTGAGGATGTACCTTTCCGGGGGGGTTGTCAATGAAGGGAGCAGAAGAGTCAAAAGGTAGACAGCTTCTCACTTCTTTTCCTTCCTCCCCCGCGTACATCGACCCCACTGACTTCCCTCTCTCTCCAGGTGCACCGAGGGAGTGAGCGGGCGAGGTTTATTGTAAAAGAACCAGGGCCACTTGGAAGATCAAGTTCCCAGCGAGGAGAGGGAGGGTCAGGGTCTCAAGACTTGGAGAGAAACGAGTTTAGTTAGCCTTTCACTTTTCTGTACACAGACACCTTTTGGTGAAATTCGCAGCCACTAACGTTTCTGTCCGGCAAGTACAGATAGCCAAGAGGTGCGAAAGGACATCTCAGTCGGAAGAGCATGTATTTATGGACGCGTGCCCTTCCGCGGCCTCTTTCTCCGTGCGGCTGAGCCTGCGGCTCCCTAGTGCCCCCGCTCAACTTCGCCCCCATTATCTTCTCCTCTCCGGCTTCCCGGCCCCGGGCCTCCAACCCATCCCGCAGGGAGGCTGTTGAGGGAGTTGGGAAAACCGATCCTGCCAGGAGCCGCTGCCCTCGGTGGACCCCTCAGCTGCAGCCAATGGGCTGGGCCCGGGTTCGAGAGGTGAAAGTTCAGGCTCGGGGCTCGCAGCTCGCCTCTCCTCTCTGGCCGCCTTCCTTTCAGCCCCCGCCCCTGGCCACACTGCAGACAGGGCCAGGCTACCAGGGGCCGCCACGGTGGCACGTAGTTTGTTGATGGGTGGTCATAAAATATATTTATTTGCAATTCCTTGAACTCGTCCACCGCTCCCGCCCCAGCATGTCCCCGAACACTGCAGGCTTTGTTCGCCTCGGCGGCTGCTGGAGCCCGCCGGGTTTAGCGCTCTGCGCTAGCAGACTCCAAAAAAAAAGTTGAAGTAGAATAATAGGAAAACCGGGTTTCCGCAGCAGAGGAAAACGCTGAAAGGGCGATCAGCGATCGAATAGTTTTGTTTTGCAGAAGTCACTGGTCAGCCCACTGGATCACGGCAGCCTTGAAACGAAAGGCTGCATATCGGAAAGCGGAGGAAAGCCAAATTCTGTCCCTGTAGTCGCCATGCAGGGTCATAGCCTTTGGTTCAGGTCTCCTTTGCACGTGGATCTGCAAAAGTCATTTAAAGAGGTTCCAGAAGAAAGTTCAACGGGATTACTGGGTGAATGAGGAGTTTCACCAAGTGGACCTCAAAGCTCCTTCACAAAAGTTTATATGATTTCAAGTTTATTTTACGACGAAACCACAAATCAACAAAATCTGAGACACTGCTCTAGTACGGTCCTAGTAAAAGATAAATTCGTTTTAAATGGTCTCTGTCAGCACATCTTGTGCGAAATAAAACACCACAAATGAGACTAAGTGAAGCCAAGATGAAGGAAAGTGATGTACGCGAATGACAAGTTAGAAATGTTAGTTTAATGCTTCTCCGAGTGAACCTCTTTGACTTTGTTATGTTTTGTAAAAATATAATTTTTCACACACTTAAGTCTGTTTTTTCCAAAACTTTCAGTCAAACACCAACTACATTTTTCTCTTTCAGAGCCGTTTTATATGTATAATTGTGAATTGTGCTTAAATTTCAACTGACTTGGAGAAATCGCTGGGAGAGAGGTAAGGGGGTGTTTTTAAATTATTATTTTTTCCTGTTAGAAATGCTATCTTCAAAATTGTACTACTCACTTCAAATAGTCTGTAACAAAAGTCTTAAATGCAAGGTAAAGTATTTTTTCTTTCACACAGAAAAACAGGCACATATCAGATTCCTATGTTTTCACATCCACTACAGTTTTCTGAAGATGAGCAAATAAGCAGACTCCTTTTAGAAGAGTTTTCCCCATTCTCCTCCCTGACACATTTAGGTAAAAGAAAATTCTAATTTCACCGAAGTCAAATCAAGGGTAATCTATGTTACATCAAACTGAACGGAGATATTGCAAAATTGGTGGAGTTACACCACCATCTGTCGTTAAGCTTAGGGACTACAAAATTTGGTACCTAAAATAAATCTTAATGAGCTTTACCAACTTTTTAAAAAAAAGTTACAGGCAATATTTTTCATTTGTGTTTTCATTTGTGTACCCTGAATTTACCTGAATCCTGAAGCAATAAATATTTGTTCATAAACCTTCTATGTGGGTTCTCTCATCTTCAGAAAATTAAAAAAGTACTGCGCGTCTGGCAGCCCTCACAAAAAGCCATTTGGAATCAGCTGTCGTCCTGCAGATTTCTGCTGGCCTGCCCCTGATTTCTAGTAGGCTGCTGGCAGGAACTGTGGAGACTCAAAAACAGGGGCTACCCATGTCCTCCAGTGGATAATACACTCTTAATTCTCTCTCAAATGTTGCCTAGTTCATTGTTAGTACTGTATATCTAATCTTGAAAAACGTAACCACAGCATATCACTGCTAAGAGGTTGGCTCTGAGTGTCCTAAAATTTTGATTGAAAGGCAGTTAGTGCTAGGTTCCAGTTTTAGCTGATCTTGCTGGAAAGACAAAGATCAATTTCTCTGGGATGGAATCTTGCAGGCTAAGTAGGTTCTATACCCAGGAAAGCTTTATCCAGATGAATGTAGAAAGGGGATAACTATTGGATAAAGAATTCCAATACTGTATCAAAAGCCTCCATCAAGCAGTGAAGACTCCATTTTTTTTTCTCACAACCCTCCAATTGCATAGCATTGATATTATACCTATGTTTCTAAGGATCTTAAAATATTTTACTAGAATATTGTACCCCTTTCTGTGTTAAGGACTTGATTACCAAATTTCTGTTTTCTGGAAAGTAAAAAAGAATGAAAATAAAGTCTAATGGCTTGCATAGATTAGTAACACATTAACTAAAAATGATGTTAACTTGAATCATACAAATTTGTCTATATTTGACCAACTTTGACCCACACACTACAATTTAATATGGTTCAATTTAATAGATCCTAGATTTTTCTGAGATGTAATCTATCTCTATGCTAGTAAGCAAAGTTACATTACTTCCTACACATTGATTCAAATACGTGGAACTTCCTGATGTAAGAGCTCTTTGCCTGTTAATGTTTCTAACATGAAATTAATCTTAGACTAGGTATGTCCCTGAATTACTATGAAATTTTATAACTGAAAGAAAATTCAAGGTATTCTAGTCCAATATCCTCATTTTGAATATCATTAAGCAAAGCCAGGCATGGAGGAAGGTCACACAGCTAGTTAGTTGGTAAAACTTCAATAGATATTGAGCTATTTTGTGTTTCTAAACATAGTCATATTCCCTTCTGTTATTCCAGAAAGGGTTTTGCTTTTCATTTTTTGTTTTTGTTTTTTGTTTTTTTTTTTTTAGCCATACACCTTTTATGTCTTTACAGTTTCTTCACATCCATCAAAACTGATGTGGTTCAGTTATGATAATAGCCTTGGATTTTATTACAGTTTTGAAGGTGTTAACTGTCATGTCATGTCCACTGTAATACATAGGAGGAAAAAAAGTCTGATGACTTGTTTCTCTTGAAAGTCAATTAGACTCTACAAGGTTTCTTCAGTACTGTAAAGAGGTTCATTGTAAGTGTTCATCATAGAAAAACTGACGGCAAGAGGTGCTAAAATAAACCACAGTTTATGATGTTTTTCAGGGTTAATTATCTCCAAGGTCTCATAAGAGAAACCCATAATCTTATCAGCAGCTTACCTCCACTACAGTTTTAAGAAATGAAGGCTAACATGAGGCTATGAGACAAAGTATAATATTAATTTTTAAAAGCTATGAGCAAAAAAGGACTATATCAAGATTTGCATCAGTGTAGATTTTTATTTTGTTTAATAACCATATGGTTCTTATAAGCATAATAGTTTACCCAAAGAACATGCAGAAGTTATTGTAACAAATCATAAAAGGATTCAATCATTTATCCTATTTCCTTCCCCTTCTTCTCCTTCTCCTTATCCTTCTGTATCTCCTTCTATTTTCCTCCTCCTTCTTTTTCTTCTCTCTGCCATGATCTTTGTCACCGTCCTCACAACCACAACTTTCCAATTTCTCCATAAATATTTCTCTTATGGGCCCCAGATCAATTTATTCAATTGCTTATTAATAGTTCCATTTGGATTGTGCGGTGGTACCAATTTGCCCTCTTTTCTCCTTGACCAGCTGCTCCTTATGCCACCTGGTTGGCATAACTACTGGATCCAAGCAGCAATCCAATAGTTAATGGTACCTTAATTCACCCAGTCCCTAAAGCCAAAGCAATCCAAGTCATATCTGCCAACCCCTCCATCTTCTCAAACCCAAGCAGCATAGGGCCATGTTCATTGTTACCTATTAATTTTTCCATCATCTCCTTCCATCTGTCCTCATGCTTATTGCCTTACCTTGAGCCTTTATAATTTTTTACATAATCAATCTTGATTATTGTCTAATCACCTTCCCTACTTTTCAGTCTCTCTTTGTTCCAGTTCATCCTCCTCATTGCTTTCCAAGACACATCTAAAACACATGTCACTTAGAATCAGGCAAAGGTTTTCTGCAGTCATTGGAGTCAAATCTTAAATTTTTAGTCTGGGACAACAAAGATGTCTAGCAAATATGAGATATTTAATAGTCTTTTTTGGCCTGAATGAATGAATGAATGAAAATCATGCCCCAGAAATATATATTTCATGTATAAAATATACTCTGTCAGAATATTATCAAATGTATTTTTTACCTCTGTATTATTTTTAGCAAATCTATATATTTGCTTTGCTATCCAAACATCTAGCTAAAATAGTTATAACTAATGATTTTCATATTAAAGAACTTAGCAGATAGCTATAAATGTATATTAAATCTGGCATTCAAATTCTCAACTGCATTATTTAATGGCTCAACAAATATTTATATATTAAGCACTGTGGTAGGTATTCAGGGAATTAAAGATGTGTAAGAATAGGTCCATACCCAAACCTCACATTCTAATGAGGGAAATAAGGTACTATAAGTAGATTAATTCAATAAAACATGAGTTTCAATAAACTATAAGATAGAGGTCTATCCAAGACATTGTAAGACTAGGGAAAACATTTCTTAAGGCTACAGTAAGAAAATAACACAGCCCAATTTTTTTATTTCTGATAATCACATAAAAAAATAAATCTAGCAATGTATCTTTGAACTAAAAATATTCATTTCACCAAATACTTGCCTCAAAAAATTTATACTCTCTGGACAAAAGCATAAAGTTGTGGTAAAAATATGATAATATCAGAGACAATGGTGGGTTTAACAACTATGAAGAGGGACTCAGTCTCCTTAAAGTATGTTACTCTTACATAGATGCACTTTTATAAAAAGATTATTTTTAATTTGTCATTATTTTACTGCAGGAAAATAATTTTATAATAGAAACTGAAAGAAAGTGAAAGTAAAGGAAATTTAAAAACTTAAAAGAATGTAAAGAACATAAATGTTCTGAGTTTTAACTTTAAGTTCTGGGATACATGTGCAGAACATGCAGGTTTGTTACATAGGTGTACATGTGCCATGGTGGTTTGCTACATCTGTCAACCTGTCATCTAGATTTTAAGCCCAGCAACTATGTGACTGAACTTGGAAGCAGACCCTTTTTCCCCAGTTGAATCTTCTTGAGATTACTGGAACCCTGGCTAACAGCTTAATAACCTCAAGAGAGAATTTGGACAAGAACCACTCAGGTAAGCCATTCCTGTATATCTGACCCTCAAAACTATAAACTAATAAATATTTGTTGATTTAAAGCTGCTAAATTTGAGGTTAGTTGTTATACAGCAATAGATAGTGGGAAAAAGAAACATTGATAAGGAAGGTTATATTTAAGGCCGGGCGCAGTGGCTCACACCTGTAATCCCAGAACTTTGGGAGGCCGAGGCAGGTGGATCACAAGGTCGAGAGTTGGCCAAGATGGAGAAACCCCGTGTCTACTAAAAATACAAAAATTAGCTAGGTGCAGTGGCAGGCACCTGTAATTCCAGCTACTCAGAAGGCTGAGGCAGGAGAATAGCTTGAACCCTGGGAGCAGAGGCTGCAATGAGCCAAGATGGCACCACTGCACTCCAGCCTGAGCAACAAAGTGAGACTCCATCTCAAAAAAAAAAAAAAAAAAAAAAAAATCAGAGAGAGAAAGATTACATTTCAGTTGTAGAATTTCAAGTGTTTTTTTTTTTTTTAGAATTACCTCCAATCAACCTCCTCTAGTAAAACTGAATTTATCTTAAGCATAGTACAAACGATAAAGATAAAATTACATTTCAATCCTTTTTATTTTATTTATTGAAAAGAGAGGTATTATACATTCTGTAATATAAATAAGTAGCATTTTTACATATGACAAGTACATTTCATGAATGAGCAGTGTATTTGAATACCGTTTACAACATTGTTTCTGAAAAAATGCATTCCAAGTTTTGGGTTTGCAATAGAATCCATTTTAATTTGGCAACTTCCTATGTATGTCTATCAAAAATCTTATAGAAAAAGACTTTTTAAGCTCTGATTACCTTGAACAGGACAACTGTTAAAGTATTTTCAGTCTTGTCCCAGGTAAATGAGTAAAAACAATCTATGAACTGAGAGAATAAGACTAGATTCTCAGTTCATATTTAATTGTAAGAAACAATCATTGTCTCTTGAGAGTTTTTAAATTAGGTTATAGCACAGTTACAGTAGTTGAGAATGTCAATGCAAGTTCTAAATTTGTTTAGCAAAAATTAACAAATCAGTAAATTTTTTATCAAATTACAGTACACATATCAAGACAGTGGGTTTCCTAATCTGTTAATAAGTATACCTCTGTTTTCATATTATATTATACAAATAAGAATTTATGCCTAGTTAATTTTTTGGAAAGGTTAAGTTATGGAAAGCCATAGAAAGCCATTTCTGGATCCTGATCATATTAATTATATAATCAGTTTTAATAATATCAATATTACCTTGTGATTTAAACAAACTGGTAAAGTTAAATAGGCATATAAAATAATTTCCATAATAGGAATATACAATGTGAGCATATTAATTAATTATTTTGATAATATTCTAAGAGTATATGAACACCAAGTACATATTTAAGTTTACTTCAAGACTATTATACAGAATATTATCAGTGTTTTCATGATCATAAATAAATATGGTTCCTCTCTTAAGAATGTATGATATGTATTAGACAGATAAATTTCTGCTAAAGCTAGAATTCATTTCTTTACCCAAAGATTCTTACATTTTCTGACTTTTTTTGAAGTTAAAAAAATCTTTTTATTACTTCTATGATCCTTTGTCCATCATGTTGTTGATTCATCTTCTGTAACAATTCTCTTTTCCACCTCCTCACTAAATTCTGTGAATCAGGATCAAAGACAAAGATGTCTGAACTAGTGAAAGAAATGTATGATATTTTAACCAATTGAAGAAAACTCATTGATACCCTCTATGGTTTTTTCAAATAACTAGGTCATTAAGGATCATAAATCAAAAAGTATCATTGCTAGAAAAAAAATGGATATCTGTTAAGCAAAAATCCATGTTCATTAGTCCATGAGCCTATGTGCAATCAAGTTCAGGTAATTTATTTTTACATAAAGGATATGAAAACTCTATGTTGGAACATAATGCTATTGGGAAAGGGCATGCAAAAATGAACCACTGAAGGCAACTTGACCTCTAAAATGTGATTAGTAAGAGGAGCTGTACCTTGCAGATTTTACCAGGGAAATGTGGTGAGCATATGTAAGACTTTCAAAGGAAAGGAAGTTCATACAGCTGTTCGACTGTGAGAATTAGATAAACTATAGTCATAAAACATAAACCCTTTTACTTCCTGAATTCAATTCAGTTTGATTCATTTCAGCAAATATTTATTGAGTCCACATTATTTGTCTGTCAATATTTAATATCTTAGAATCATAATCTTTGGGTTGAATAAGAGCTTAGAGTTTCCCTAATCCAAGATTCTTCCCAAAGGAAGAATTTGGGTATGGATTTTTGTTATGAAGTGATATTTCTTGGAGTCTTTTCATTAAAAGTAGTTAGGAAACAGAGTCCAGAGATGGCTAACTACCCAAACTCTTTCCCAAATTTCTTGCATTTCAAAGTTAGTGTCCTTAAAACTTTTCTTGATTGCACGTTGAGCAGATTCCCTCTGGAAATTTATAGCCTAAACTGGAACTGTAATGCTTGTTTCCTGGAAGATTGCTGTTTCTGCCTCCACTCCCCCAGGCAAACCTAGACTTCTTAACAATTCTTTGTTATTTCTTTCTAAATGTTTATAAACTAGAGCTAACAGGGTCTGGGGCCAGCCTTCTCACCTAAGAGACCCTGTTGTAAAGGGATCAAGAGTTAGCTCTAGTTTATAAACCTTTGCGTTTTCATTGCCTCCTCACTATTGGCTTTGGATAGAGCATGGGATTCTTATTTTGCTTAGTAGGCACCTTGAACTTTATATGGAATACCTGAGGCAAGTCCTTAATTCTAGAGTCATCAAGTTCATCAAGGATTTGATGCTTAGGAGGGATTCTTTTACCATCACGAGGTGACACAGCTGGAAGAGAAAACATCTAATGAGCACCTGCTCATTAGGACCAGAACAGGACCAGAAGTCCTGTTCTCTTCTATGGCAGAATGTTGGGGAGTGCTTCCTTGAGAACATTCTGGAGAGATGCGGATGTTTAGGTTTTCTTTGCAGTGGATGCTTAAGTTTCCTTATCTTGCCAATTCTACAGTGCCTTCTGGAGAACTTGCTGGCCAGAGAAGATAATCTTGAAGTGAAGATACAGGATAATCAGGTACATTTACTATTAGATATATACCTTAGTTATCAACCATAAGTTGAAGTCTAAGATGCTTATAAGAAACATAATCTGGGCCAGTGCAGTGTCTCATACCTGTAATCCCAGCACTTTGGGAAGCCAAAGCGAGAGGATCGGTTATGTTCAAGACTAGCCTGGGGAACACAGAGAGACCTGTGTCTCTACAAAAAATTTAAAAATTAGCTGGGCAGTGGTGGCGCGTGCCTGTGGCCTCATACTTGGCAGTCTGAGGTGGGAGGATCACTTGAACCCAGGAGGTCAAAGCTGCAGTGAGCCCTGATTTCACCACTGCAGGCCAGCCTGAGCAACAGAGTGTGATCTTGTCTCAAAAAAGAAAAGAAAAAAGAAAAAAAAAACAAACATTATCTGTATGGAGATTTGGTGGAGCAGGCTCAGTTAAAACTATGTCTTTACCATTCACAGTCATTAAACAGAATAGGTGTCACTGTTATTTTGCCAACTGTAGATTAACTCTAAAATATAATTTGAAAATTATATAGCAAGTGAGATGATTGGACATAGAAATTATTGAATGGTGTTTTTTGACTTTTAAAATAATGATAGAAAAGAAAGCAAATTCACCATGAAAAATGGTTCTTTTCATTTAGAGACATTTGCGATTAGCATACAATTGGTACAAGGAAGATTTACTGAAAGAAGTTTTAACCAATTGATTTTATGTTGCAATTTAAAAAACCATATAAGGAAATTGTCTTACTAGAAAGTTTTCAATTTTTTAGCTGTACATTCTGACATTTTCTGTTCTAAAATAAATCACTATTTTCAGGTTTTGATTACTGGTTCTGATTTTGGTAGATTTCAGACTTTCATGGAGGCAGTACATTTAAGAGTGTTTAATTTACTGACGTGTAAATGTTAACATAGATAATTTTGATAATCCTTAAAGTTAACCAGTCACTTATTAAAATAGTCCTTTTGAAAGTAAGTTTAAATTTTGTCATATATTTTACAAAGCAGACATTCAAAAAAGGGAAGAGAGCTACTATTTGGACAGAAGCATGCATATAAATGGAAATGACAACTCATTATACTAAAAAATTTAAATTGAACTTTATCAAGATTAAAACTTTTGCTCTGTGCAAGACCCTGTTAAAAGGATGAAAAGACAAACTACTGGGATAAAATATTGGCAAACCACACATCTGAAAAAAGATTGTATCTAGAACATATAAAGACTCTCAAAACTCAACAATAGAAAAATGATAGACAATTAGAAAATTGTAAAAAGATATGAGAAGACATTCCACCAAAGAGGAAATACAGATAGCAATGTGCACATGAGGCAATATTTAATCATCAATAGCTATTACATATCCATTAGAACTGCTAATATAAAAAATGGCAGCACTATCAAAGGCTGGCAAGGGTGTGGAACAACTGGATGTCTAATGCCTTGCTGGTGAGAATATAAAATGGTACAGCCACTCTGAAAATTAGTGTGGCATTTAATTTTAAAACTAAACAGATTCTATACAACTGAGCAATTACAATCCTAGGCATTTATCCCAGAAAAATGAAAATTTAGGCCTATACAAAAACCTATAAAGGAATTTTTATAGCAGCTTTATTTGCAATCTCCTCAACCTGGAAAACTCAAAATATTCATCAATATGTGAATGGTTAAACAAACTGTGGTACATATATACATGGAATACTACTCAGCAATAAAAAGGTAATAGACTATTGATACATATAATAACTTGGATGGATTAAGGACATTATGCTGAATTTAAAAAGCCAATCTCAAAGGTCACATGGTACATGATTCCATTTATGTAACAGTCTCTACATAAATTATGGAGATGGGAACAGATTGGTGGTTTCCAGGGATTAGTGGTCATGGGATAAGGAAATAGGTCTGACTATAAAGGAGTAGCATAGGAGATCTTTCTTGTGATGGAATAGATCTGTTTTTTATTTCTCTGATGGCTACAAAGAAATACATATGCGATAAAATGTCACAGAACTGTACATCATGCCAATGTCAGTTTCCTGGTTTTAATATTGCACTATAGTTATGTAAGGTGTAACAATTGGAAGAAACAATGAAAATTGCAAAGAATCACTCTGTGTATTTGAACCTTCCTGTGACTATCTAATTATTTCAAAATAAATAGTAAAAAAAGAAATTAAAAATACATATTTAGAACCAATGGAGAAAGCCAAGAATTAGAAGAAAAAGGGGATTGTAATAAAACCAGGGGAAATAACTACTGCCCCTGCCCTAAACAGACAATTTATGTCCCTGGATAATATTTAGCAAAAAAAAATCCTCTCATTCTTCTGTTGAACAGTAATGCCTATTTCCACATGTGTAAGCGTAAGAGGACTCCTAGGAGATAAAGACATTCTGGAGGCGGATGGTGGTAATGGTTGCACAATCATGTGCATGTGCTTCATGCCACAGAGCTGCTCTACCCTTTGCAATGTTTGAAATGTTATTTTGTCTTGAATATATTTTACTACAAACACAATATTGTGCTCCTTTGGGTTCCACCTATGGCAGCTGGGAAATGATTTTTCCTTTTTGTATATTCATGATTCTTGTAGAAGGAGAGACTATGAGGACAAAAGCTAGAGTTCAGTCCAACAAAAAAGAAATTGAGCCAAGAAAGAACCAAACTAATTGGGACCTTTAGATTTTTAAATGCATATTATATAAAGCAATTCTGTACCTTAAAGGGACATTTAGTCTTGATTTTGTTTTCTAAAATGCTAATGGTGTTATTGTTTATTTTTCCTGAATATAAAAATGAATATATGTTCATGGGGAAAATCATATAATAAAGAGAGAAATGAAGGAAGTATAGATTAACCAAAATTCCACTATCAAGAAATTACCCTTCCTTCCTTCCTTCCTTCCTTCCTTCCTTCCTTCCTTCCTTCCTTCCTTCCTTCCTTCCTTCCATTCTTTCTTTCTTTCTTTTTCTTTCTTTCTTTCTTGTATTTGTTTATTTATTTGAGACAGGGCCTTGCTCTGTCCTCCAGGCTGGAGTGCAGTGGTGCCATCATAGCTCAATGAAGCCTTGATCTGCCAGGCTCAGAGGATCCTTCCACCTCATCTCCCAAGTAGCTGCGACTACAGACATATACCACCGTGCCTGGCTAATTTTTTATTTTTTGTAACAATTGTTGTCCAGATTAGTCTTGAACTCCCGGGTTCAAACGATCCGATCGTCCTGACTTGGCCTCCCAAATTGCTTGAATTACAGGTGTGAGCCACTGTGCCCAGCCAAGAAATAGCATATATTCTTCCCCAATGATTTTTGTTTATTCATCATACACATATACACACATGCACACACTCTTACACTGACACTTAAATATGCTTTTTCACTTAACTATGTTGTATATATTGTTGTATATAAATTAACCTAGAGCTATGTAAAAATTTTTAAGAAAGCAGAATATGGTATATGATTGAACCATGGTTTAATCAATCAATTATCATATATCAGTTTCTAATAGAGGGTTGCTAAATTTCCTGCAATTATTATAAATTAGTCCACTTCATTTGTAACTCTGTTATTGCTTTATATTCTTTAAACGTGTACAATTAAGTGAAAACCATTCACGATATGTTGTAGCTTCTTAATATGTTATTCCTTTCATGACTACAAAGTGTTTCTCTTCATTCTTATTATTGTTATGATTTTCTTGTGAGGATGGCTTAGTGGTTCCTACAAATATTTGGAAAGGTAACATTTTTAGTTTAGTTTGATGCTAAGAACATTTTAATTTTCTTTTTAAAAAATCTGTTTATTATATGTTATTTTGTTTTCAGATAGGTAGAATTTCTAAAACTTTTGTTGCTGATAATTATATTACTATAGAACATAATTTATGTGATATTTATACTTCTCTTATGAACTAGCAAAAGGATAATTTTCCCAAAATTCCATGTGTGATTGAAAAGAAATTTGGTTATGGAGTCATACATATCTTCTAGTTTTAGCTTGTTAACTGTATTATTCAGATCTTCTGTATCTTTGCTTATATTTCGATTGCTTAATTTAGCTGATTTGAGAAGGCTATAAAAAAACTTCCATTATAATTGTTATTGATTGTTTACAACCCACCCCCGCCCCCCCGCATTCAGGTCTGCTATTTGTTATGCATACTTTTGAGGTGATATTTTAGATGCATATATGTTATTGAAACATTCTTATTCTTTTATTATTTTTATAACAATGCACTATTCTAGTATCTATTTTTATTGAGGAAAAAATGTTGATGTCACTGTATTGTTCTTTAGGAGTTAATATCTTTTTTATTTTTGTAGCCTTTAAAATTTTATCTTTATTTTAGCTAGGTGAATTTATTTCTAGGAAGTTCTGCTATTATACCTTCAAATAACACTTCCTTGTCGTGTCCTTCATTGCTCTACTTCTGAAATGCTTATGAGCTATGTAATGGAGATCCTTGGTCTATCCTCTGTCTTTCTTAATTGTTCCTTCATATTTTCCCTCTTTTTTCTAGCTCTAGGCTGTATTTTGCATTAGTTTCTCAGCAGTATCTTCAGTTCATTAATTTATATTATTATTATGATCTGTTTCTGGTCTAGAGTTTATCTCAAAATTAGATCTCTATATTTCAATGATTGCATTTTTTATTATAAGCTTTTGTAATAGTTCTTTTTATACTTACCTCTTATTTTTGAAAATTTATGCCTGATTCTATTTTATACTTGTTGTTCTTTTAATGTATATTTTGCCTTGGTTTGTGTCTATGAGCAGTCCCAAACATACCTATTTTAGAGTCTCTATCTGATTTTTCCAAGATATTAATTTTATCTGGGTGCATTCATGTTCTAATTTTGCTTTGCTATTGTTGACTTCCAGTAGCATGTTTATGACTCTGATGTCCAATTCTGGCCTCACCTTTTTTTTTTTTTTTTGAGACAGAGTCTCACTCTGTCACCAGGTGCCAGGCTGGAGTGCAGTGGCACAATCTCGGCTCACTGCAACCTCCGCCTCCCAGGTTCAGGCAATTCTCCTGCCTCAGCCTCCTGAGTAACTGGGACTACAGGCACAGGCCACCACGCCCAGCTAATTTTTGTATTTTTAGTAGAGACGGGGTTTCACTGTGTTGATCAGGATGGTCTCGACCTCTTGACCTCATGATCCGCCCACCTCGGCCTCCCAAAGTGCTGGGATTACAGGCTTGAGCCACCACGCCCGGCCCTGGCCTCACCTTTTTATCAGTTCTAACCCTGTGTCCTGTGAAGGGCACCATATTGTAATCAGTATCAACACACGATGATAATGTAATTTCCATGTACGTAAAACTATAGCCAGACAAGTAGAGGAATCAGAGCCATATGTGCACTAATCATATCTAAAATTAACATATTAGGGCTACATAATTTACCTATGTATAAACTTTACAGGCAGCTGTTTGGGGGAAATAACAAAACCAGTGAAATCAGAGGGCAACTATAGAATAATCAGCAGAAGCTAGAATAATCATATCTAGGACCCACATATAAGGTTTCCCAAATAATAACTCCAGGCTTCCACATTTCAATGACATTTGCTTCCACTGCAGGGGTGCATACTGTCTTCTCTTCCAACACTGGAAGGTAAAGTGTTTAGCAGGAGATTCAAGACCTTCAGCTAGTAAGAACTCTTGATTTAAATCTATTCCTTAGTGATGGTGTAGGCCAAGAATCAGCAAGCTTTTTCTGCAAATTCCCAGATTCTAAATATTTTAGCTTTGCACATTATCTGGTCTCAGTTACAACTGTCCAACTCTTCATAGAAAGAGCCATAGAAAAATATTTAAACTATTGAGAGTGCTATGTTCTAATACAACTTTATGAGCATCAGAATTTGAATTCATATCCTTTTTATATGTCACAAAATATTCTTTAGATTTTTTTCACTAACATTTAAAAATGTAAAAATAACCGCTGACTATACAAAAAGAAGAGCTGGATCAGATTTGTTAATTCATGGTCTAGACAACCACTGGGAATAAAGCAAGCATCCTAGCTAGAAGGCTACGCTAGTAGGCCACTGCCAACACCCACCTGGGCATTAAGATGATAAGGTTAAATCCTTTTATCCTCATCATAAAGAACTGTGTGTGTGGTGTGGATTAACAAGAAAATCTGAGTTACACAGATTATATAATTGCATATCTGATAATATTTTGTTATGTTCAATAATTCTATCATCACTTTAAATATTCTTGAAAGTGTGCTGGCTTCAGCAACACATATACTAAATATTCTGAAAAGTTTTCACATTATTACATGAAAGTTAGTGGGGTAATTGTAGCAAAGTTCATTGTAGATCTTAGATACCTTTAGTTTCAAGAGTTTTTTCACATCAGATTTCTACCAGTGATGTTGAATTTTGAGTTGCAGGATCATTTTGAGGAAGAGAGATTTTCTATGATGTTGGTTTGTTGTTTTCACCTCAGTCACCTTGAACTCTCTCTCTTTCTTCTCACCCCAATGTATTTAACAACTTTGTGTTGACTGTACCTGCTGTCCTGGTCCTACTGCTTCCCTACGTCTGCTATGAGCTAGTCTCAGACAGTATGTGAAACCAGTAATATTTTTTCTATCTCCTTCAATGAGTTTGACTTTGGTCCTCCTTCCTTTTGGAACATATGCTGTCCCCTTCGATCTGCAGGAGCTAAACTCCTGGTTACCACTGCTTATAACACCAAGTATGTTTCAGCCTTACAAACTGCTTTGCATTTTTGTTCCAGGGAGATTTTTATCTTGTTATTGAGGCCAGAGTTTCTGGTTTTCCTTTTTATTTCTCACTGCTATAATTTTGAGCCAAGGGAGCACTCTTTATACAAAGAATCACTTAGAGTTTACTGATAGAAAATCTATATATGTATATATGTGTGTGTATATATGTATATATATATAGTAATCAGTATTATATATATACATGTATATATAAATATATATGTACAGACACACTTGTCTGATTATTTTCTTAGTACAAATTCACTAAAGTAGAAATCCTGTGTAAAGGATATGTGTAAAATAAATTCTTAGTCCTGTTGACATACAGCAGATTGTGCTCTTTCCTCCACATTATATCTTACACAACACTTTTTTTTAACCAGCTTTGATCTTTACCAGATTAAGCAAAAAATAGTTCTTCTTGTTTTTTTATTGCATGCTTTTTTCTTCACCGCTTTTATTAAAATATAATTTACATAAAATGAGTTGCAGAATATTAAATACAAAGTTTAATGAGTTCTGACAAATGGATACATTGATGAAACCCCTACTTCCATCATGAGATTTAACTTTTCTTCACCTTAGAAAGAGCACTTTGTTTTCCATTCCATCAATCAACCACACAAAGGAAACCATTATTCTGATTTCTTCTACCACAGGTTAGTTTTACCTGTTTTAGAGCTTTATACAAATTGGCTCCTATCATCTTTTCTGTCAGGCATCATTCACTAACGTAACAATTTTAAGGCTTATTTGTGTTGTTTATATCAATAGTTCACTCCTTTTTATTCCTGAGTGGTATTCCATTGTACAGATGCACTGTAATGTCTTTACCTATTCACTTATTGATGACTATTTGGACTAATTACAATTTGGAAATGTTAGGACTGTCTAAATTTTTCATTTTTCAAGCAATTGTTCTCATATAATTTGTTAAATGCAAAACAAAAAGCAGTAGCAACTACTATAATAACAAACCCAAAAACAAAACCAGAACCTTTTGTGTTCTTTAAGAACTATTTTGTCTAAGCAATAGAACATTTGACTAACAGTGATTTAAGCCATAAAACATAATTATTGTGCCTTAAAAAGAAATCTGATGATACAGATTCAGGGTTGGCCCAGTGGCTTAAATGTGTTGTTAATGCACTGAATACTTTTTATTTTTTAATTCCACTGTCCTTATTGTATTGATTCTTATATTTGACCTTATGCTTGCAAGATGGTTCCAAAAGCTCCAAGCATTATGTTGCTGTTCACTGCCAGTAACAGGGTGATGGGGCAATTTTAGCATGTTCACTTCTGTGCCAATTTATAAGAAAGAAAATCTCTGCCTGTACTCGCCAGCAGACTTTCCTTCATGTCTCACTGCCCTGAATTATGCCTCAAGAGCAGCTGGGAATGGGGGCAAAATTCTAAGATTGCCTTCCTTGAAACTATCATGTTTTATTACTTGGAACTGAGTCCATTGTCATGACAGACAAATTAGGGTTCTCTTAGCAGAGAGATTAGAGGGAAACGATGATAGATTTGGAACTAAAAGCATTTGCCACCATACTTTTCCTTCATCTCTCTTTATTAATTCCTATTTCTTTCTTATTTGAAGTTTCTTCTTAAATTCTGTAATTTCAAACATTCTTCCAGTGGTACTCACAGAGGTATATGTAATATGTTTTTAAATATATGTTTTATTTGTGTGTTTGTGTGTGTATGTGTGTTTTGAGTTGTGGTCCCACTTGTGTATATGTTCTAAAAGATACTGTAGATAAATAAAAGTCAGTACATAGAGCAAAACGTAATCCCCCAAATATTTTCCTTGCATTTTGGTATCTTGTCCATATTGAAGAGATGTTCTAAAAACATAGATTCTCTCCCAACTTTACCATGTCCTAGGAGGAAATATTCCCAATGTTCTGTTCACATTTTCCATCCTCCTTAAGCCAGCCATTTTTGTTATAACTTAAAGTTATATTTAATATATACCAGCTGTATAAGAGTAACCTTGAATTTAAGATATGATGGACAAAAAAGAAAAGCTTTTATCACAACTTCCTATGTACATTTTCATCAACTCATATGGTGCACATCTGGGCCTTTGATAGCTATGTGTCTTAAAAAAAAAACCCTGTTATATTCAAAATAAATTTTAAATCTTGTGTTTTTCTCCTTTTCAGTCACTTAAAAAGATAAGTATTAATAAACATAATCATGACCCTATCTGTGAAAGTCATTTGAAGATAGCGATAAAGGTGGATTGACAGAATCTAAGTGTGATGCATTGAAAAAAATTATTGAAAAACAGGCAGAAAGAAATGAACAATTATTGAATACCAGTAATCTTGGTGCTTTGCAGACTGCCTTTGAATTAGTTCTTCCAAAATATCTGTGAAATAGATATTATCTGCCATTTGCGAACGAGAAACTAAGGCCCAAGGAACTTATTTGTACTAAGCTGCACACATATAAAAACCCAAGAAACAATAAAAAGAAAAAGAGAAAAACACATAAGAATGATCCCTACCATGAGGGTAAATACCAGTTCTGTGCATTTGTTTGTTTGTTTGTTTACTTATTTATTTGAGATGGAGTCTTGCTCTGTTGCCCAGGCTGGAGTGTAATGGTGAGATCTCAGCCCAATGCAACCTCTGCCTGCTGGATTCAAGCAATTCTTCTGTCTCAGCCTCCCAAGTAGATGGGACTGCAGGCATGTGCCACAAAACACATAAAAATATTGATAAATAATTAGCAACCAACCAAACACCCTAAAGAAGCCAAGTCAATGCAAATAGAGATAATATCAGCTAACTCTTGTTTTTATGTTGGAGAAATGAAAAATGTAATTTAGAAAACCCAAGAAAACATAACATTTAAATTTCCAATGGGTCTCCCACTTTATCATTATTTCCATCACAAGCAAATGGTTACTCATGTTCTAATATCTAGCAATGTTTACTTTTATTCCACCAAAGGCACATGCCAGATGTATTTAGAAAGGTTTAATTAAATAAAACTTGTCCACTAATCAGATAATTCAAATGGGCTGAAAAACAGAATACCAGGAAAACAACATGAAAAATTTATTAGACCTTGAATCCAGTGAAAATGTGAAACAAACCTAGAACAAAAACGTCACACAATTTGGGCAGAGAAAGCACTAGAAGGAAGTATCATCAAAGGATTTAACACCACTGAATTTTATGAGACACTGTCATGCAAAATGGAACTATGATAAAAGGATAGGCAATAAGAGTGAGAAAAAAGCGTGAGAGAGAGTAAGGGTATATGGTGGAGAAAAAAAGGAATAAAGGGTCTGGGCTGTGTGTTAAGGGAAAAGTGGGAGCTCTTTTCATACAGATGGGGATCAGTGACCATAGCCTTGCAGGCAAAGAAAAGAAGTGTGATGATGTAATTACAATAGAAAGTTAATGGATAGATGAGAAAAGCCTTACCATAGTTAAGACTAATAGGAGGGCAAAGACACTTTGGCAGAGGCATTTAGGCAGAGCACACTGTCAAGGAGCAAGTCGAACCAGATTGAACAAGTAACTTTAGAGTCAGAAGTCACTTTGGGGATGTCTGTGTGTGTATCTGTGTGTTTACGTGCACTACGTGTTTGGGCATGGGGATGGGAGGGTCTGAAAGTGTAGGAGTAACAGAACACATTTTCCAGAAATTTTGATTTTATGTCTCATAGTTGAAATATTACTACTAATTATTCTATGATGTAGAATGTCAAATTCTAATGAATTGTTAAGATAAATATTATGTATTTTTAATTAATAAATATAAATCGTATATATTTAGCATATAAAATATGTTGTTTTGGAAATATGTATACTTTGTGAAATGGAGCTAATTAGCATACACATTACCTTACATGCTTATTTTTTTGTGATGAGAACACTTCCTTCTAGAAGTTAAATTCTTATTTCTTAGCAATTTTCAAGGATACAACATATTGATATTAACTATAGTCACTATACTTTAAAATAGAGCTATTTATCTTATTCCTCCTTATTTTTATATTCATTAAGATAAATTATTAACCACCAAATATACATATATCTTCCCTGGGTTTCAGGGATCCACTCATTCTGCTCCACCACTGCAGCACCTCTGCAGGAAGGCTTGAAAACTGACTTATAAAAATATAAATATAAAAAAGCAAAAAAAAAACTATCCACAGAAATTATGGATAAATTAACATATAATAACCCAGTGAATTTTAGCTTCTACTGATTGTTTACTTTTTATTAAATTATTAATGAATTCCAAGCACATATTCTTACTTTTTTTGCTAAGGTAGAATTTATAGAAACAATTGAAGAGCCAAAAGAGACTTAAAGATAATCTAATACATTTCCCTCATTTTACACACTGATACCTCCAAAAAATTTGACTCAGATATGCTTTATATATATATATTTTTTTCTTTTATATCTTGTTTCACTTAGCATTGATTTTTAATGTTTTTCTTTAAATTGTTGAAATTGGGACTCTGATTTATTATCCTGAGTCCATTAGAATGAAATTTTTTTTTTCTTTTTCACCTTAGAGAAGGGATGATGAAATGATTATCATTAAGGAAATAAATATCTTTGCAGTCAAATAATTAGCACTTCATCCTCTGGTAATGAAACAAGCCTTGAGTTTTGGGAAACAACATTCATTTATTCATTTAACCCATATTTTTTGATTGAAAAGAAATGTGGTCTTGTAGATAAGTCACTGATTTGTAGAATGCGTCTTAAAAGCTAAATATATTGGTTAAAAATACTGTCATGTTCAAAATTCTTCAATCACTTGTCAAAACTGCACAATGAAACCCAAAATCTTCTGCTTAGCACGAAAGCCCATTATGTCTACTGCACACTCCTTCGGTCTCATTTTCCCCTTGTCTGCTCCCTCCTTCCATTGATTCCCTTAGACTTTTATTTTCATTACTGCCTTGCGCTTCCTAGATTTTGTCATTTTCCAATTAACAAAGTCAAAGAAAACTTAGGATATTTGCCCAAGTCTTGCCAAGAATTGCCATCACTGCAATTATATATTGTAGCTACTCATTAAAAATAGGTCTTAGGACTCTACATCCAGCATATTCTCCGGTATAGAGGTGCCATTTGAACACACATACACACACACACACACGCACACACAGAGATAAATGTCATGATAACCCTGGAAAACATCCAGTGAAGTACTCTCAGCCATAGTTGCATATCTTGTGAGTGCTCAGTTTTTTCTTATTCACTATACTGGTGTGGAATATGCTCAGACAAAAATTTAACTTTAAGAGAGACTGCCTCATCCACTCTAGGGAAGCTGCATCTTAGTGCCTCTCTTTAAGTAAGGTCTGTGTAGTCGGATACCACTCTATAATGTCTACGTGGGATCTTTCACTTGGGTTTTTATAAATATATTGAAAATACTTTTTCATTATATCCGCAATGTGGTATGAGAATTTCATACATTTAAAACATATAAACATTCATGCATTCAAAGAATATGAACATTCTTACATTCATAAATAACAAGAAAAAAACATAAAGATTCTGAAGAGTTAAGGCCAAGTATATACTTAGAAGGCACAGTCCCCAAGATTACCTTTATTTCTGACACCAACTGCAAGCTGAGGGTATTCCCAAAACCACCCTCAGGTTTGATATTTCACTAGAAGCTTTCACAGAACTCACTGAATTTTTTTTTTTTTAAATAAATGATGGGGTCTTGTTCTTTCACTCAGGCTTTAGTTCAGTGGTGCCATCATAGTTCACTGCAGCATCAAACTCCTGGGCTCAAGGAATCTTCAGCCTCCCAAAGCATTGGTATTAGAGGTGTGAGCCACCATGCTCAACCACTGAAAACTGTTATACTCACAGAATTTATTACACGAAAAGAAAACAGATTAAAATTAACCAAAAGAAGAGGTGCAAAGGGCAGTATCCAGCAGGGTTCCAAACATGAAGCTTCCATTGCCTTTTCTCTGTGAAGTCAAGATGTGTTACTATCTCAGCCTTAATGTTTGATAATGTACGTGGAGTATTACCAACCAAAGAAGCTCATTCAAGGTTTGGCATTCACTGTAACTTCGTTATGTAGGCATGATTGGTTACTTGATTTCCCATATGTTTGATTTCAGCCTCTGCATTGACTGGTACTATATGATCCAAAGCCCCAACCCTAAGTTATATTGCTAGTCTTTCTGTCATAGCTAGCTCTCACCCTAGTACAATTGGGTGTGGCTGGTCCTACTCTAAGATCTAGTAAGGCCAGTCCCCACTCAAACAAGGATACTCCCATTAGGACTGATGTAGTTTACTTTTCAGAAACCAGAAGCAAAGGCCGGCCTTCTCTTTGGGCAAATCTAAATTCTTTCCTACTTAAGTAATCTTGTGGCCTTTGGCCAAGGTCTCTTATAACAAAATAATCATGTTTGTTTGCTCATTTATGTTTAATATAGCATCTATTACAGATAAACCAATAGTACCAATATAAATATAATTAACATGGGAGGATCCAGTGTTGAGGGAAGGATAGATTTAAAGAAAAAACCAACCTAGCCTACAAAGCCTACAAAAAATTGCCTTATTTTTCATAGTTTTTTCCTGGGCTTTACTGTTATTTGTATCTTAGGATAAACATGTATAGAACTATTTAGGTGTAGAAATTCGCTGATGGTTACTGTCTTTGTTTGTTTGAGCTGCTTTAATGAAATACCATGGACTGCGTGACTTAAACAAAGAACGTTTATTACTGACAGTTCTGAAGGCTAGGAAATTCAAGATCAAGACACTGATAGATTCAGTGTCTGGCGAACCCACTTCCTTGGTTCATAGACAGCTGTTTACTCACTGTGTCACACTTGATGGAAAGGGGGAGAGAGCTGTGTGGATCCCTTTTATAAGAGCCCTGACCCCATTCATGAGGGCTCCATTCTCATGATCTCATCACCTCCAAAAGGCCCTAACTCCTAGTATCACTTTGTTGGGGTTAGGTTTTCAATAAATGAATTTTGGGGGGACACAAATATTCATTCCATTGCATTGTACTCCTTACTTCCCCAAATTCATGTTTTTCTCACATGAAATATACATCCATTCCATCCCGACTATCTTCTAAGTCAACTCATTACAGCATCCATTCTAAAGTCTCAAGTCCAAAGATTCATCTGAAAATTATTTAAATCAGATATGTGTTATATTCAAGGTATGATTCATCATGGGTAAAATTCTACTTCAGGTGTGAACCTGTAAAACCAAATGAGATATTTGCTTCCAAAATACAATGATGGGACAAGCATAGGGTAGACATTCCCATTCCAAAAGGGAGAAATGGGAAAGAAGGAAGAGATGATAGGTCCCAGGCAAGTCCAAAATCTAGCAAGATAAACCGCATAAAATCTTGATGCCCAAGGATAATCTTCTTTGACTTCACACTTTATGCTGCAGGACCACAGTGGCAGAGGACCTGCCTTCTAGACATTCAGGGTTAGCAACATCACCCCCACAGTTCAGTGGGGGCACTAGCCACATTATGGCTCTCTGCAGTGGCCCTGCTCATGCCACAGCTCTATGTTGGGATGAGTGGGATAGTCACTCCACTAGGCTCCACTGAGCATTGGTTCCTTCTTTGAAACTGTGGTGGAGGCATCCTTAATTCCTGGGCCTGTGCACTCTGAGCCTGTGATGGGAGTGGCAGCCCTGATAATTTCTGAATCATCTCGGAGGTCTTTCTTCTCTTGGCTTAAAGAATAGTGCATGTCTGTGGCAGTCTTAGAGTATGCTGCTATTCCAAATTACCAGAAATTGGGTAATTTATAAAGGCTAAAAATTTATTTCTCTCAGTTCTGGTGGATGGGAAGTCCAAGATCAAAGTGCTGGCAGGTTTGGTGTCTGTTAAGGGTCCCAGTATCTCCTTACAAGATGGCACCTTGATACTGCATCCTCTGGAAGGGAGGAACACTGTGTCCTCACATGGTGGAAAATACAAAAGGGGAAAAGAAGGCTGACCACACTGTTTAGCCCCTATTATAAATTTAATTCAGTCAATGAAAGAAGAGCCCTTATGATCTAATAACCTCTTAAAGGCACCATCTGTTAATACTGTTGCATTGGCCACTAAGTTTCAGTAGATGATTTTTGTAAGGGACATATTCAAACCATAGCAGCAGCTGTATAGTTTAATGACCTGGTCCTGTAGGGTCTGATAAGCCTGACAGTCATCTTAAATGTGTCCCACTTCTCTATTTTCTTTAGTCCCAGCTTGGCAGTGTTTCTTCTTGTATAGACTTATATCACTGTTGCTAGCTTTTGTTGAATTGGTTGATTCAGTTCATAGTTCGTATCTATACTTATCATATTATCAAACAGTCAGTTGAGCATACCCTTAATGTTCTTTTCCAAACGTTCTTTCTCGTTTTTTTGCAATATGGATAGCCTGAGAATTTTCCAAAATTATACTTTCTGCTTCCTCTTTGCTTAACAGTTATATCCTTAAGTCATTTTCACTTCTCGAATTTTACTATAAGCAGTCTGAAGAAGCCAAGGCATACCTTCAACAGTTTGCTTAGAATCTCTTCAGCTAGATATCCAATTTTGTTGCTTGAAAGCTCTGCCTACACTAGACAAATACTAGAATGCAGACATAATTCTCTGAAACAGTCTATAAAACAGTAGAACATGAACACAATTCAGCCAAGTTGTTCATTATTTCAGAACAGGGATCACCTTTGCTCCAGTTTCCAATAACGTGTTCTTCATTTCCATCTGAGATCTCATCAAATGGCTTACAAAATTTCATTCATGGCCATTAGGCTTTTTCTGGCATGCACCTCAAAACTCATTTAGCCTCTATGCATTACCTAATGCCAAATCTGCTTTTACATGTTTAGGTATTTGTCATAGCACCCCCGCCCCTCTCCCCCCACCTTCTTGGAACCAGTTTATGCCTTAGTCCATTTGGGTTACCAAAACAAAAATGGGATGAGCAGCTTAAATAAAAAACTTCATTTCTCACAATATCATCTCTTGCTCTGGGCCTCTTTCAAGATGTTAATGTAAAATTGGATTTTTGTCATTATATGACCCATTTATTAATTTCCTTGCCCTCAGCTACTATTCTTCTCTACATATATAGCTAAAGCTTTCTACTTTTGGAAGGGATATTAGGTTCTGCCAAGGTGCTGGTCCAGATTGCCAGCAGCAATACTAGTCTAGCAAATTCTTCCCACTCAGTTTGTTTCTAGTCATTTAGAGTAGGGTTACCTAGGTCCAGAACCAGTCAGTTACCTCACCCACTAGGCAATATAAGCACATTTATTGTCAACCACAATTTTGCCAGATGGGATGAATACATAGTTCACCCCATCAGGCCCTAGGAATTCCAACGAAAGTGTTAACAAGTACCATTCCAATTTTCTTACTTAAGGATCAACTCTGCTTCCTGTACCCACAGTTGCAGCCCTGGTCCTGAGTCCATTGCATCAGGTAAGAAGGAAATTTCAAGTTTTATAGTGTTATTATGAAGACTGGCTAGTATGAAATCCACAGGAAAGGCCAGCAGAAGGGAAACTCAGGCAGGAGTTGATGCTGTAGTCTTAAGACGGAATTTCTTCTTATCCAGAAAACCTCAGGTTTTTGTCATGAAGACCTTCAGCTGATTGGACAAGGCCCACCCATATTGTGGTGGGTGAACCACTTAAAGTCAATTGATAATGGGTATTAATCACATCTGGAAAATACCCTTAGAGCAATGTATAGATTACCCATCACACCTTCTTTGATCAGATTGGTAGACTTCCAGACAGAATGCTGTACATTCACCTTGGAACTGCCTCTTATAAAACAGTTCTTTGCCAATTTACTATGGCATAAGGACACTGCCCTTCCCATTAGAGCATTTCTTTGAGATTACTTAAGACATTACAGTGGTTCAGATTTCAGCATTATTTTATGTCCTTCAGTCATAGGGGCAGTTTCAATTAATATCCAGTAGCATCCTAGTAATTATCTCTCGAATGGATATTTTGTGGTTCTAAATCCCAGTGGTTGTCTCTGGATAGTGCTTACAGGCTTTCACCAAGTCCCAGGCTATATTCACACATAGCCGTTGTAACAGACCATTTGTCCATAATCACTGTTTTTTTGTTAGTACAGATACTCTAAACTGTTATAAATTAACAACTGTGTGGATTTAGGTAACCTTATTGATTCTTATTAAGCATGTCCAGTCAATATTGGCAGAAAGGTGGGTTTACATATCTTCTGTATTGGAAACATTCGTCATTAAAATACATTACTATTACCATAATACATTCAGGTAAAGGAGATACAAACACTTCACATAAAGCCTCTTTAAATATTCCAATTTCCATCCAAACTTTCACCTAAATTCCATCAACTATTGAATTCTTATATCCTACAGGGGATATAGTTAGATGAAGCAGACTTGCCTCTGAGGTGCCCGGTCTGGCAGGTATGCAAGACCATTTCAGAACACACACAGAGGAAACAGGAGAGCTGGTGGTGCAGGTTTTTGGAAAAGAGCCGATTTTAGTTGTAAAAAGAATAGGAAGCCCCAGACATTGCACGGTTTTAGGCCTTAGCCTCACCACTCTTGCGAGCTTCCTGTCCAGGAGGGCTATCAATGCCTCAGATCTACTCAATGTCGACCCTAATGTCCTTCCCACTCCTGTGAGCCATCCGTCCATGTGAGGTGAGAAATCAGTGGTGGGGGCTTGGCAGGGCGAGGCTAGCAGAGTCACTTATGCCAAAAAGAATTGTTCTGGAGGTTGGTTAGTAAGCAGGAGAGACAAAATAGGGAGAATAAAACTGTGTGTAGGAGTTAGACACCTCCAGGCAAAGAAGGTGAGGCATAGGGACCTCTTACCACCAGGGAACCATCTGAATCATGGCACCAAATATGTTAGGGGAGGGGAGTACCTGAGTTACCAGTGGTGAATCTATGAGTCTGCAGCAAACTCAATTCTTGCCTCCTCAGAAGAAAGAATTTGGCTGAGAGGAATAAGGCAGAAAAAGAGACTGAGGCAAGTTTCAGAGCAGGAATGGAAGTTTATTAAAAAGTTTTAGAGCAGGAAAGAAAAGAAAGTATACTTAGAAGAGATCCAAATGGGCATTTCGGAGGTCAAGTGCCCTGTTTAACCTTAATCCTAGGACTTTATATCCTGGCCTACTTCCGGCATTTGCATCCCTTCTCCTTCATTCTTTCCTTAGGGTGAGCTGCCTGTATCCGTGGCACCCTCCTTGTGCCAGAGAGGTGAGCATGTGCAGTGTGTTTAGGAGGCTGTAGGCATGCTCACCTGAGGCTTTCTTCACTTTTCTGGTGGACTGCCCCTGGAAGGTCAGACTCCACCACTTTGTCTCTTAATGCACATGCTTGAGCTCAGTCGCCCAATTCCTGATATTTTATTGGAAACTTCTGACTACCAATTTTAAGTGTTTTTATCTCTAGGGAAATTGTCTCTTCTGGTCCCTGTGGCCAATTATCATTTTAGTGTGACAACTGTGGGCCATGAGGAAATTGCTACTCCCTGGACCACAACTACCAGTTATTATTTTTAGAGAGGCAGTGTGACAACTACTGAACCATCACCTAATGGTGGCCTAACATTTCTGGTGGGTGGGTTGGTGGGGAGCTCTTCTGTCCTGCTCATGCCTGACTAGATACCTACTGTAACATTTAGAGAATTCCACAATGCTGGGATGAGTTCCTTGACTCTCCACTTTGTCATTCTCTATTCTTGTGAATCAGCCTAACCTTCACTATCTGCTGTTTCAGCACATTCCCCACCACCCTCCACCCCCTCGTCCGCTGTCCCCACCTCCTAGCCTTGGAAGCAGCTCTAAGTCTAGTGGCTGTTGCTGGGAATGGCTGGGTTCCAAGCAGGTGCCAGACTCAGGGCCCACCCCCAAATCTTCTTTTACTTTCACTTTGATTTTACCTAAATGTTGGGTCCCTGAGGCCAGTGGGTATAGCTTGCACTAGCTGGAATCCACGGTTCTTCCAGCATTAAGATCTGCCCCATTTTTCCTTACTTTCACTTTAGCTATTACAGACAACAATGACCAAGCCATTGTATATTTTACTTGTTTCTTGTTAACTTGCATTTTCTTATGCATCTAGTGAACCAGCTTCCTGGGAGTTCTAAATTCTATTTGTGACCTTTATAATACCTCCAGTTCATTGCACAACTGCAGTTTTATACCATATGACTCTGGGCCATTGTGAAATAAAAAATTCATCCTATGCACCCTCTCATCCTTCTTCCCAAACCACATGATTCAATGAGTCAGGGTTGTTCCAGTAAATCCCACTTCACAGAAACCAACTGCAAGAAGCTAGGGCCAACTGTGTGGTTAGAAGTCACTGTCTCCAATATTGCCCTCAATTTTGATACCAATTGCAAGTGTGCAGAGGTTCCCCAAACTACCCAGAGTGCTGACAATTTGCTAGTATAACACACAAAACTCACTGGAAGTGAATATACTCTTGCTTATCGTCTATTACAGAATAAGGATATAGATTAAAATCAGGAAAATGAAGAGAAACATAGGGCAAAGTCAAAGTAGATTCCAAATATGAAGTGTCATAGTTCTCTCCCCATGGAGTTTTCTGGCATTGGTGTGCGACAGTATCAATGGAGTATTACTAACCAGGAAGCTTACATGAATTTTATTATTTAGAGTTTGTATTGGACTTCATTACATAGGCATGATTGATCACCACATATAGTTGATCTCAGCCTCCAGGTTGACTGACATTGTGTGACTTAGAGACTCCATTGCTAGTTTTTCTGTGTGGCCAGTGTTCCTACCCTAAGACTATTGGGTAAGGCTGGCTGCATCCTAAGATACACTGGGGCTAATTCCTCTCTTAAAGAAGGACGTTTCTATCAAGTATGATATAGATTACCTTCCAGAAATGAAGGGCAAATATCAGACCACTCGTTGAGCAAGCCAAAGTTTTTTTACCACACAAGAATAAGCTGGATAGTGGTGATGGTCTCCAGTTTCTCCTTGATAAGGTGGAATATTTAGTCAGGATTACAGGGTCACCTTCTCTGTGCTTCACCTTGCTGTGTGATAGCTTTTGCAAAATGATTGCCTGTAGGTGCTGCCTGCTTCCATTGTAACATCTCTATTTACTGATTACTGAGAGTTCTTAGTTATATACATGGTTACATCTTCTATGTCCTGGGAAGATGAAAGATTTTTTTTTTTTTTTGAAACGGAGTTTTGCTCTTGTTGCCCAGGCTGGAGAGCTATGGCAGGATCTCGGCTCACCACAACCTTTGCCTCCTAGGTTCAAGCGACTCTCTTGCCTCGGCCTCCTGAGTAGCTGGGATTGCAAGCATGCACCATCACGTTCGGCTAATATTGTATTTTTAGTAGAGATGGGGTTTCTCCATGTTAGTCAGGCTGATCTTGAACTCCTGACCTCAGGTGATCTGCCTGCCTCGGTCTCCCAAAATACTGGGATTACAGGTGTGAGCCACTGTGCCTGGCTGAAAGATCTTTTAACACTTCATTGTTAAGAAGTTTCATCCTGCCTGAAAAGGAACTAAAAAAGGAACATCATTTCCTAAGATACGTGACACTTCCTTTGTAACACCATTAAAGATTCCCTAAACAACAGTATCTCTAGTCATAGATTTTATTCACTGTCGATAACCTAAGTTTGTAGTATAGTGGTTCTAAAACTTTATCCAAATCTCCCGGAGATATTCAGTGGGTCTATGGTGCAAATGGAATTTGCATGTCTAAGTTCCCAGGAGATGCTGATGATACTGGCCTGCAGACCACATTTTTGGAGCCTCTGTTGTAGCACGTGGTTTTAGAATCATCTGTTCATGTCTGCATCTTTGTTGGAAGGCAAGCTTTTCAACTACAGAAACTGTGTTTTTCATCAATATGTTCCCATGACCCAGCAGAGCACTTAGTAAACAATCAATATATATTTATAGATGGAATGGATGATAATGTTCATTCTAGCTTTATACTTCTCATATTGATGCTGCTTCTACCTGTGTGTTTGAGGATAGTAACATGCCTGTATTTTTCATCTATGTTCTGTTTGCATTTTACTATAATTATTAATAACTAAAGCATTATTTTGTCACACTTTAATGATTTTAGCCTGATCTATTGCTAACAGTATTTGCAAAAACTTTTTTGCTAAATCATGAGGGATGTGTGTCTCTGTGTGGTGAATTTAAAACATTATTTCCCTTTTATTATATGTGAATTGATAATATAAAATTGTTACATGAAATATTTGGCAGCTGTATACCTTGCAGGCAAAATTAATGAAAAAGAAAAATTTACAGAATCTAGGCTAATTTAAAAGTGTGATGAAAAATGTCCTTACAAATTAAAGTTAGGAGGATGGTAGAAAGTACAAAAATGCATTGACAGTCTTTTGAAAGATTTTTTTTCCCTATTCTGTCTTCTGCTCACTAATTGTTAAATTAATATGAATTTGGATTCCATTTGGTCTTTTGAATGCCATATTTCCAAACCTAAGTGGAACTAAAGGCAAACTACCTTAATTTTTCCCTCTTTTACGTCACTCAACTTTTTCTAACTAGCACTATTAATTTTATGAAATTAGCAAACCAAGTTATTTTGGGCCATGATTTAGACCAATCTCCTTAGCTAAGTGAGGTTCAGCCTCAGTTTTGTCCATTTTACTTAAAACATGTAATTAAGAAGGCCAGTGAAAGGAAAAGTATGGTTAAAGATGGGTTAGGACTTACTTGCATCATGATGAGAAACTGTAGCAAGTAGGATTATTTAACTTTGCAAAGGAAAAGTTAAATATAAAATTAAGATTATAAAAGAAATTTGATTACTGTCCTCTTTGCATCAGTCCAATAATATGTTGAAAATAGTCACTGAATAATATTAATGGTATATAATTTTAAAACCATTAAAAAGAGATACTATTCTAAACAGCGCAGAATCATACTATAAAATTCTTAAGTACTGAAAATTTAGTATTAGACTCAACAGCTACATTTTTTAAATGACTGAAAAAATAATTTTAGCTTAAAGACTCACAGTAGACTTGAAACTAACATTTAAAGGGAATATGTTAAGATATGTCAACTGAAAAGAACCACTTACTGAAGATACATAGTTTTTTGATAATTTTACCTGATGTGGAAACATCAGTCATCACTGATAGGCAAAAGCAATGTGAAATGTGAAATATTCTGTATGTGTCCAATTTGAGAAGATTATTATAAAATGAGTCATTTATTTTGGTTATTTAATTAGTCTGTTATTACAAAATATATTTTTCATTCATCCTGGGTATCAAATATTTAGAGTTGATTTCACTAGATAATTACGGCTTTGAAAACTAAAAACCATACTGGAATCAGGAAAATGTTTTGTAATCTGGTCCCAGTCAAAACTATGAACTAGGTAACTTTGTTTTGAGGCTGCTTCCTTTGGTGTCTCATACAGTACTTCCATTCTGTTTCACGGTTTTCCACCTGTGGGACAGGCTTCCAAATCCTGTAGGACCAAGATCTTTAATACGAGATAATTTGCTAATCCTGTGAAGTCAACTGAACTGATGTAGAGTTCCTACTAATAGGATAGGATGCTGTAGACCATAGTTTTATTACTCACTTAGTGGAAATTGCCATCTTGTAGAATTGTTGGGGGCCTTAGAAGTTACTTTCTAAACAAGAGATCTCTTTACTAACAGTTCCTGTGATGGGAAGGCCACAACTTTACAAGGTGAGACACTTCTAGAAGTTGGAAAGTAATGTTTTAAATGAAGCCAATGCAGAAGAAAGAACATTATTTTTGGGGAAGTTTCAAGGCCAAAACCCAGCATCCCTACTCATTGTGTGAATCTAGGCATGGTTCTTAACTTTGTTGACCTCTATTTCCTAGTAAATGAAGAGGAATAAAAGAAATTATCCATCAGTGGATGAATGGATAATGAAAATATGAAATGGAATACTATTTGACTTTTAAAAAGAAGAAAATTCCATCATATGCAACATTAATGAACTTGGAAGACATTGTGCTGTGTAAAATAAGCCAGGCACAGCAGGAAAAACTGCGTGATCTCACTTACCTGTGGAATCTAAAACAAACGCACTGAAACAGAGAGTAGAATGACAGTTACCAGAGGCTAGGGGCGAGGGAAGTGGGGAGATATTGGCCAAAGTGTACAAAGTTTCAGTTACACAGGAGAAATAAATTTTTTGAGATTAATTGCACAGCATGGTGACCATAGTTAATAACGTATAAATGGTCTATTTCAAACTTTCTAGTAGAGTAATTTTTCCAGTGTTCTCACTGCAAAACATTGTATTTCAGGTGGTAAATGTTAGTTAGCTTGATTTGTCTTTTACATATTTACTTTTAATGTATATTGACAAATTATAGTTGTATATATTCATAAGATACAAAGTAGCATTATGATTTTTATATAAAATATGAATTTATTAAATTAAACTTACTAACATATTTGTCACCTCAAATATTTAACAAATTTTATGATAAGAAATTTAGAAATTTGCTCTTTAGCAATATTGAAATTATAGTCCTCGATTATGAGCTATATTATCAGCACTCAATTATTAACATGCTTTGCTGTCGATCTTAACAAATTAAACCTATTCCTCTTACCTTGTATACATGTATCATAACATCACTTTATATCCTATCAATATATGCAATTATAATTTGCCAATTTATAATATAAAAAGAAAATTATCAAAAGAATAATGAAAACATAAAATTAAATATTTACAAAGCAGCATGTAGTGCTTAGCACTAAGTGAAGATCTAGTAAATACAAATTTTCTCTTTTTTTCCATATTCTTTCTAGTTTGGTCCTTTCTATGTGAAACATAAAATTGTTCTGTTCCTTCCATTTCATGACAACTTTCCAAATATCTAAATCTGATTATCATGCTCCTCTTTTTACTATTTCCTTTTTCAGTCTAAGTATCACCATATCTTTCACCCGTTCCTTGAACTATGTTCTTCCAATCCTTTACTATCCCATTTCTTTCATATGAGTTGTTTTACTTTATGTCTTCATAGAATTTTGGTGCCTATAATTGGGAGCAGTTCTCAAGAAATGATAATATAAAATAATTTTGAGATGTTGAATTGTATTATTTTCCATTCTTTATACCACCTCATCTTTCTTGTTCAATGTGCTACGCTTTATAGCACCTTATCATTATCTGAAATATTTTTGTTATTAATCAGTTAGTTAATTAATTTCCCAAGAATATGTTTGTTTGTTATTTTCACTTCCTTTTTGAATGCAAACCAGATTATGGAAGAACCCTAGTCTGTTTGGTCCATCATTTTATAACTAGCACTTGGTATAGTCTCTGGCAGAAACAACATATTCAATACGTAGTTTATAAATAATGTATTTAAAGGCATCTTGAGAAATTATTTGAGGTGAAGATGATGATGACCATTTTTATGTAATTGCCTACTTGCAAATCTTGAAAAAAAGTAATTATTTATAATTTGAAATTTGTTTTCTTATAGTAAAAATGTATCTGTGTTAAGGAAAAAAATTAATGAAAAGATATGAAAAATCTGTCTTCGATTCCAGTGATCAGGCCTTTCTTTTGGTTACAGTACATGGGACTGCTCTTCAGATAAAGAAATCATTTTCATCAAGAGACAGAGGAATTCTCTCTGCAACCAACACAGTAGCCCTTGCCCACCACTGAAGGAATTCCCCTTCTGCTGACACTTGTGATTGACAGATAAAATGGAAATTTCCATGCCCCTGGTATGCTACAAGTGTCATTTGTAAAATTGGCATTGCAACTTAGACAGTTGTACAGTAGTACTTAATAACTTAATGAGATAATTGTTAAAAAATTATTTCACCATACTATTCGACATAGTATTGGAAGTCCTAGCCAGAGCAATCAGGCAAGAGAAAGAAATAAAAGGCATCCAAAAAGGAAGAAGAGAAGTAAAACTATCTCTGTTCTCAGATATGGTTCCCTACCTGGAAAACCCCATAATCTCTGCCCAAAAGCTCATAGATGTGATCAACAACTTCAGCAAAATCTCAGGACATAAAATCAGTGTACAAAAAT